>CALNHX010004673.1:0-122038 GCA_940337035.1 Agriotes lineatus | reverse complement strand
TTAGTTACAACACAAACTGCTAACGAATATATGGAGAAGAGAAGAAATCCCACTGGAGTGGAAAACAGGAATTATATGTCCCGTACATAAAAAGGGTGATAAATTAAATTGTAACAACTTTAGAGGCATCTGTCTCTTAAACACGACTTATAAAGTACTTACACGAATAATTAATCAACGGCTTACCCCAATCTCAGAGAACATCATCGGCCAGTACCAATCAGGTTTTAGAAGAAACCGGTCAACAGTGGATCAAATCTTTACCATCCGCCAGATCTTAGAAAAATGTTGGGAATATAATATCAGCATCTCTCAACTCTATATAGATTACCAACAAGCATATGACAGTGTTAATCATAAATTCATATGGCAAACATTATCAGATTTTGGCATCCCAATAAAATTGGTCCGACTTATCAAGATGACAGTACAAGGTATGAGATGCGTGTGTAAAGTTGAAAACGAATATTCCAGCTCCTTTGACGTCAAAAGAGGCGTTAAACAAGGAGATATTTTATCACCTCTGGTCTTCAACTTAGTTTTGGAAAACATTATACGAAGAGCAAACCTCAGCACTGATTTTACAATATACACACGTAGTTCCCAAGTAATGGCTTATGCTGATGATATTGCCATCCTGGGAAGAAACCAAAGATATATAGAGAATAGCCTAACGCGCTTAGAGCAAGCAGGAGATCTGAGTGGACTTAAAATTAATGTAAATAAAACAAAATATATGGAATTGGACAGAGATAATCATCAGAGAAGACTAGCTGAAATAAATCTAGGAGGAAATTCCTTCAAGCATGTCGAGCAATTCAAGTACTTAGGCACAATAATTTCTCAAGATAACGACATCACCATTGAAATCAAACAACGTATATTGAACGCAAACAAATGCTTATATGGATTAGGGAAATTATTTACATCAAGACTAATGTCGAGGAAATGCAAGATGATACTATACAAAACAATAATTAGACCTGTAGTCACATATGGATGCGAGGCTTGGACAATGACAAGGAAACATGAAGAGCTAATAAACAGATTTGAAAGAAAAATATTGCGAAAGATCTATGGGCCGGTGTATGACAATCAGGCTGATGGGTGGAGACCACGTATGAACCACGAACTGAGACAGCTAAACGAGGATCAAGACCTGGTGGGGTGGATTAAAAAGCAGAGAATAAGATGGCTAGGTCATGTCTGGCGTATGCCCGAAAATCAAATAACTAAAAAAGTACTAACACACATTCCGGAAGGTCGGCGCCCAAAAGGAAGACCTAGAGGGCGATGGCGAGACAACGTTACGAGTGACCTTCAAAAACTAAAGGTGCGAAATTGGACCATCGAAGCCAGTAATCGGGACAGATGGAAAGCTGTTGTAAAGAAGGCCGAGGCCCTACAAGGGCCGTAGTGCAGTGTGTGTGTGTGTGTGTGTGTGATTAGTTACAACGGCTGCGGCCGGAATGCAATAATTTAGCAAGCACAATAAATTAGCATGGGTTTAGGCCACATAATTGACAGCTAATACGTTCTGATGGCAGCGATTAAAGCATAGTAAAATTAGCAAATAGGGAATATAAGTTTAGTTCACATAAATAACAGCTAATACGTTCTGATGACGGCGATTAAAGCACAGTAAAATTAGCAAACACAGAATATAAGTTCAGCTCACATAAATAACAGCTGATACGTTATTAATTGGTTACACAGATACCTGTATCTAGACGATCCTCGAGCGTGGGCGAGAAGTTGCCTAGCGGCATGCCTGCAGATGGGACGCAAGAGCGAGAGCGTGGGAGGCACGTGAGAATGCTGGCGGAATATGCTTTGAAGGGGCGTCAACTAGAATGCGCCCCTCTCATGAGACAAAACGACGGTAAGGCCTAGGAATCCAAAAGTCCTGCAGGTTTTGATCTCCGTTTTATCGGGATTGATGAGTCAACCACAACCCTACATCAATAAAGCAGAACTCGGCCATCGATACGCACAGGCACCCACGTACCAACGGTACACAGCACGACACACCACACGCTCCTTGTGTCTCAACGAACGACCCTCTCGAAACTGCCGGAAGGCAAACACAGTTTTAATGTTCACACAAACACCTTGCTGTAACAGCACAAACGGAAAGGCCGACGCTCCCACGACAAGCGCGGATGCGTCGCACGAACTCTCACTATTCGACTTGTTATCTCGACGGCTCGAGGCTGAATCCGTGAATCTCAACCGTTAGAAAAACTCGCGCCAAAAGAAGCGTCCCCAAGCTGACTCGACAGCCAATCGGGTGGCGGAATCGTTCACCGGATAAAACAAAATAATGTCGATGTGACAAGGAAGACGATGTTAGGGAAGATAGACGGTCGGCCTTACCTTTTGGCGAAAGTTATATTTGATGTTTTGCCGGCTGGTAACTATCGGCCTAATTGGGCTAGCTCGCCGCGAGGGTCGCAGGGTTCCAGCTATGCTGAAAAAGTATAAAAAAAAATAGGGCGCCAGGTCCACGACTCAAGTTCTAATCCTTATGCCGGACCGTACATAAGGTCAGGACAATTTCCAGCAGCACAAAGAAAACAATCAAATCAACCACCAAAGAAAATATCACAGCTTTATTAATAAATGGTGGGTATGTACTATAGTGCAAATACAAACATTAATGTACAACAAATCAGGCAGGCGTTCAAATACACATAAGTGATCATACGATGTACCAATTATAAATTTCAATGTAAATGTATATATATATATATCTAAATAAATTATTACAAATGCATGCAAAAAAAAAAGAAGAAATGTAGTTTCGGGCCGTAAATAAATATTACCATGCAAATATTCATAAAGCAAAATTTAGGCCGCGAATCGTTGGACAGTACAAACACTCTAAAAAAAAAGAAACGAGGGTACGCCGGGCGTCGCGGAGACAATTAAAATAATTTAAATTGATTAAGCGCGAGTCGCGGAGCGGGTTTAAAATTTCGCGTATACCGGCTCAGAGCAATACAAGACCACCTCGGCTAACGTTTTAACCCCGAAGGTTAGCCCTAAATGACGCTATATCTATATTCAAAATTTTCTAAGGGGCGGAATCAGCGTGCGTTTGCGTGGCCACACATGAACGACGGTGTCCATATTAGAAATGCATTCAGTGTACGTATGTATATTTATATGCTAAAGAAAGCAAAGGCTTGGATTTGCCCATTACTCGGTTAGCGAAGATCTACAAATAATCACAATGCTCCCGAAGTCGGCTTATGAGACACGCTACTGAAGTGTGCCTAACTTCACGCCGGACGTTTGACATGAAAATATTAAATACTGTTTTGTGATGTAAACAGCGAAGCTTTAAGGCTTCCGAACTGTGTTATGCAAGCTGGTGAGTAAACGCGACGTCCAGAAAGGACACAAGTGAAGCTCAAAGCTACAAGTTCTACTCTATAAATTTTTTTTCAGATAACACAGGTCAATAAGGGTAGGAGACCCGAAGGCACAAACGGAGCAATACACAGGTAAACCTTATGACCTCAATTTAGCAAGTAGCAGAGGGTATCCGCATATCATTGCGCGGCGGCCCTAACATTTAATTACACAAATTCTAAATATTACTAATCTAACGATGCACGAAACCTATCACCTAAATCACATGCCCGAAGTGCTAACGGCATGAAACAGTATGATTCAATTATAAAGTACAACAGGCGCAATGCATATTATCTACAATAACGTCTTGCCTGCAGGAAAGTTTACCAGAACCTAATCTCTCCGTTTGCTCCCCTGTTGTTGGACGTAGCTAGCGAAGCAACGAGGGCGGCTGCAGCTGCGGGAGGCAGTGCCAGCTGTGGAGGCTGCAGAATGACTTGCAGGTGAGTGTAAAGCAGTTGCTCAATCTTCAGTGTTGCCCACGAGAGTTGCAACATTCACAGGCGATGCGACTATCTTAGGGCCCAGTGCATCGAACTGGATTCCAGCAGGGTGCAGTCGAACGGGATAGGCCTGCTCCAGACAGGAAGGATTTCAAGCAGATGGGGAGTGTCTTAATTCCCACCGGGAATTTTTGGCTAAAAACGCACAGAACCCAAATGTATTCCCGATTAAGAAGAAACTGGCCTAATCTTACCTCAAGCTGGGGGTCGAGCCGAAAGAAGCGTGCTAAAGTAGTTTCCAGGAGATCCGCCAAAAGCGAAGGAATGCAAGTAAGTAGCTATCTAATCATTACGAACATCCACGATAACGCAGAAATGCTTCCAGATCCCTCAAACAATCTATTCGAAGAGGCGAGCCCTACCAAAGGGCTATGAAGCACTTAACTGCAGAGGAACACCTACTAGCACGACAGTTTAGCTTGGAAAGAAAGCCGAAAAATTCAAAACCCAGCCCACAGGTCATCTGATAACAGAAATTTGGGCCAGAAGAAGCCAAAAAAAACCAGTCAGGCAAGTTTGACTGCAGGCAAAGATAACATTGCTCTAGCAACAAATGGAATAGTTAAAAACAATTTGTATCACCGGTTGCCTAGCGGCCATACCCAAATATTTGTAGAAATATAGCAAGAATAAACCTAATTTGCAAAATATAAGTAATTAAACGAGGGGTTGCTTATGAAACTGCATGATAATTATAGGAGAGTAATTAAAAATAAGATATAGCTAATTATACCCAGTTTAAAGCATGCAAACATTGACAAAAGCCAACCATAAATATTCAAGTTCAAAAATTCAGCTAGCGAAAGTTCAATACTACGGGGGACACTCCAAAAGTATCGTAACAAATCCTCCCCCAACAAAAGGGAGGGTAAATCACTCCAGATTTACCCGACCATACAAATGCCATCAAAACCGAATTGCCCAAAAAAAAACGATGCCTGCCGGAAAGAAATACAAAGGGAAGAAACAGAGGACTTAAAAGAGTAGACAGGGAGAGAGAATGTAAGAGTTCAAGCACATCATCGAAGACAACTGGACACCAACCTCTTCCGTCGCTGCAAGATGATGTGAGCTGCGCCGGTGGAAGGGAAGGTTACGTCAGGTTGCAACAAAGATGCACCCGAAACGCAAACACCTCGGAAAGATGCGGAGTGGGAGACAGGAAAGCGAACGACACAGAAGAAGGAAGGGAAAGGAAAACCAACCTCAACCAAGGGTTAAGTACTTAGGCCCAGGATCGACCTACAGCACTGAAGTTATCTCCAAATGACGGAAGATAGAACTGATATCCAAAATAACACGAAGTATAAAGAGAACGAGCACAGCAAAAAGAGGGAACATCCCTTTCAAACAAGAAAAAAAAAATGAGACAGAGAAAGATGCGAGAAATGAAGGGACCAGATGTTTAGGTCGGGACTCCAATTCGAGAAAAAGGAAAGGTGAGTTGGGTCCCAAAGATTCCGTCCGACGTCCCCAAACCAACCTCCCAAAAAGACGTAGACTAAACCAAATCATCATCATTGTCGACAGCGTTATTGAGCTTCAAGTCTTTGGCATGCCAATTCCCGCGTAGACGTCCGTCTGGATCCTTAAGTTGATATATGAAGCGAGACAATTTCTTATGAATTATAAAGGGTCCAATGAACTTGGGTGCCAATTTAGCAGTATAGTGGTTAGCAGCATCCGATTGCGTGAAGTTTCTTCTCCAAACGGAGTTGCCTACCTGATATTCATCAGGTCGTCTTCGCAGGTTGTAGTAGACCTTCGAACGATCGTAGGCCCTAGCAAGACGAACTTTTACTTCTTTGTACAACCGTTGCAGCGCTTGGGCTCTGATGTTGGGGTTTTCATCCCTGATGACACGAAGTTCGGGACCTTCATCTTCAGGTCTTTCTTCAGGATTCCCGTCGAGTGTAATTTCTCGGCCAAAATTCAAAAAGTAGGGGCTATGACCAGTGACATCATGCTTGGAGGTTCTTATGGCACAAGCGACTTGTTGTAAGTATTTATCCCACTCACGTTGTTTGTCGGACACGTACGCTGTAAGCATTGTTTTCAGAACACGATTGATGCGTTCCGTTGGATTTGCCTGAGGGTGATACAACGCTGTAAACGCTATTCTGCAGCCATAGTTCCTAGCCAAGGCAGTAAATTCGCAACTCTTGAACTGGACACCATTGTCGCAGATAATTCTCTTCGGAGCGCCAAACAATAAAAACACGTTTTCTTCAACGTGACGTACGACTGCAGCGGCCGTAGCCTTACGAAGGGGAAATACAAGAGGAAGTTTAGAGAAACAATCAGCCACTACGAGTATATACTGGTACCCCCGAGATGAACGAGGTAGAGGTCCTATGAGGTCCATACAGATAACCTCCCAGGGCTTCGAGATGTTTGTGTGACCTCCCATATGTCCAGCGGGTGGTCGTTGGTCAGGCTTAGTGCGGGAACACACCTTGCAGTTGCGAATGTAGCGCAGAACGTCCGTTCGCATCTTGGGCCAGTAGTACCTCTGAGCTATACGACCTAAGGTTTTCGAAACGCCAAGATGTCCTGAGGTAGGATCATCATGATTACGTCTAAGTACTTCTGAACGTTTGTCCTTAGGTAGAACTATCTTCCAATCTTCATTGGCCTGCATGAGTTCTGGATACGGGCTCCTAACATGTTTGTAGAGTTGCGAATTCGACTCGCGCCAAGCAGGATAGTGCTGTGGATCGTTTCGGATTTTTAGGCGCATCCGAGCATACCAACGGTCTTGAACATCATCGTCCTCAGTGACCTCATCGACAATAGGTACGGACCTGGATAGAGCGTCAGGTACGACATTGTCTTTGCCTTTGCGATGGATAACATTGAAATTATATTGTTGTAGGCGTATGGCCCAACGCGCAATGCGTCCTATGGGGTCTTTAATATTATGCAACCACTTGAGGGCGTAGTGGTCGGTCACGACGTCGAACTTAGTTCCCTCGATGTACGGGCGAAGTTTTTCGATGGCGAAGAGTACCGCGAGACATTCGCGTTCCGTTGTGCTGAACTTCCGCTCATTCTTCGTGAGTGAACGGCTTATATAGCAGACGACCTTCTCTCCCTCAGGATACGTCTGGGACAAGACGGCTCCGAGTCCATAACCAGAGGCGTCCGTCTGAATGGTGAAGGGCCGACTGAAATCTGGGCAAGAGAGCACAGGGGCCGAGACGAGGCAGTCTTTGATGGTGTCAAATGCGGTTTGACATTCCTCAGACCAAACAAACTTCTGGTTCTTGCGAAGCAGGCGAGTCATAGGTGACACAACTGAAGAAAAGTTAGGCACAAAGCGCCGATACCACGATGCCATTCCCAATATCCTTCTAACCTCTGGTACCGTCTTGGGGTTAGGGATGTTCAAGATTGCTTCGACCTTTTCCGGGTCGACGAGTAGACCTTTGGAGTTCACGACGTACCCCAGGTACTTCAGTTCGGGCTTGCAAAAATGACATTTTTCCCGGTTCAAAGTTAGGCCGGCCTTGGCGATCCTAGATATGACTTCCTTCAAGACCTCCAGGTGTTTTTCGAAGGTAGGAGTGCAGATAATAATGTCATCCAAGTATGTGAAGGCGTAAGGTTCTAGGTCGGCACCAATAACTCGGTCGATAAGGCGTTGCCAAGTCGCCGGGGCGGTATGAAGGCCGAACGGGAGGCGACAAAATTGGTACAACCCACGATTAGGGACAGTGAAGGCAGTTAGCGGACGGCTAGCGACAGAAACCGGCACCTGAAAGTAAGCTGACTTGACATCTAACGTGGTCAGGTATTGTGCATCACGTAACTTGTCCAAGATGTTGCTGATGTACGGGAGTGGATAGGCATCAGGTTGGCTCACCTTGTTGAGCTTCCGATAGTCTACGCAGAAGCGGTAGGAACCATCCTTCTTCTTTATCATAACGATGGGCGATGACCATGCGGATGTTGAGGGTTCCACAATGCCCTTTTCTAACATATCGTCGAGCTCCTCATTCACGTGCTTTTGCAAAGCAGGCGAGATTGGATAATAGCGCTGCTTAATTGGTTCAGCATCTGTCTTGATTACATGCTCCACTAAATGGGTGCATCCTACACCATCTCCTATCAAAGAAAAAGCTTCGCTGATAGTCTGATCAAGCACAGCTTGTTCGTCGTTCGTGAGGTGTTCAGTTGAACGGATCGCAGCGATTTGCTCATCAGCCGAGGCTTTGGAGAAGGTCCATTCCCCATGGCGAAGATCTGGCACAAGGGCCATCCTTTTCCAGAAGTCGGTGCCCAAAATAATGTATGTGGGAGTGAAGGAATAACCAGGACTTCGAAAGTTCTCACGCGATCTCTCAGTACGATGGGGACGGTAAGTGTACCTATACTATGGCATTTCTCACCATTGGCGACGCTGCAGGTGGTAGATTTAGCAGAGCTTAATTTGCAGACGTCCTTCAATACTTCCCATCCTTGTCGACCTAAAATGGTACGGCTCGCGCCGGAGTCCAACAAGCCAAGTAGATCCTTGCCATAAATTGAAACACGAAGATAGGGCCTTTCATCTTTACTGGCGTGACTCAAGATGAAATCGAGCAGAATGCGATGTTCAGTAGGTAAATCGGTCGTTGTTTGTGACTGTTTGACAATATTAGCTTCAGAGTTTTCCTTCCTAGAATTGCGAAGTGATGGGCACTGGGCCATGCGATGATCGGGCTTTCCGCAGTTCCAGCAAACACCAAAGGGTCGAGCAGCTGTAACCTCGCAGACTTGTTCTTCGGCAGAGAGACTAGGAGTGGAACTAGTTTCCTCAATGGCAGCAGCTCTAGCTCCAAAACGGGGCTTGTGATAAGCCAAGTCAGGTTCGAGGGCTTGATAAGGTGGAGGTGGATTCTTGAACCTCGAAGATCGCACCTTAGCATCCTCAATCAGTTTGCCAAGTTGTCTAAGCTGAGCGATACTCGTTGGAGAGTAGAGAGCCAGCTGTGCCTGTAAGTATGGTTGCAAGTTCCTACGCATAATCTCTATGCGCTCCATTTCCACAGGTACACGAGAAAGGCGACTAAAAAGGTTCTCCATGACAGCGACGTAGACTGTTACGGACTCATCGGGTCCTTGGGTTCTACTACGGATCTCATCCCATAGGCTGATTTCATAATCGCAAGGCAGGAAAGCGGCTTTCAAAGCAATGATCAAATCGTCCCAAGAACGAATGGTGTTGCGAATGGAACGAAACCAAATTCGAGCGTTGCCAGTGAACAATTCGATGGCAGCGGCAAAAAGTTGATCCTTGGATACGTTTCGAGCTATGCGAGTTTCTTCAATTTCCTCTAAAAAGCTAGTTAAACCATTTCCTCCATCGAAGGTAATCCTCCATTTATTGATGGCTAAATAATTGGCTGAAGTGTGTCTATACGATGCAGAATGATTGACCTCTTCAGCAGCAGACGAGCGTCGATTGACGGCATCGGCAAAGGGTGGATAATCCAAGTACATGCCAGGTTGAATGGCTGAGCTAGAGGGAATAGGCTGAGGGGCAGAAAACTGTGAAGTGAACAAAGGGTGACTCCACGTAACCGAATTAGCAGTCGAACGAACAGGCAAGGCAGCATCTTCCTGAGACGTAGTGACAGCAGAGCTATGGGGGCGAATTTGAGTTTCCTGAGGCGAAGCTACTGAACCGTCGTCCGAGCTTGAATCACTCGGTGCAGCTGTTGTGTCGTTGCGAGCTTGGGTATCAACGTGAAGCTGAAGTTTCGCTTCCAAGGCGGCAATTAATTGTTCGCATCTATCCTTCAAGGACTCCAACCTAGAAGCGGAATCTGGTTCTGCTAGAATATGACCTAGACGACCTTGAACATGAAGAAGGCGAGTACCTAATCGTTGGGCATCATTGTCCAGGTTCCTAGAGGTGCAACTATCAATTTCGGCAGCTAAAATAGAAAGTTTGTCTTCACAGATCGCAAGTTCTTCAGTAGCATCGAAAGACACGGGAGTGAAAGTGACATTCATAAGAAGATCTATCTTCATACGAGCACGGAGTAATTTACGTTTGTCTTGGACGTTGCCCTGAATGGCAATGTCTCTAACTCGAAGCTCATAGTCGAGCTCATCGACGAGCAAACGATTAACATCTAATCTAAATACCATCTTGCTGTTCCAACAGGACAAGATGATCAACAAAACTTATTTAAACTAGGCTTATAACTAACCCAAGCAAAACCTGTAAATAGCATGCAATAAACAAACCTATAACTAGCAATAATCAATTGTAAATACCCAACAAGTATCGACAATAAATAATACCAAATGTAAATCACCTAGCCAATAATAAATTCTAACACCCCAACAATTCGATTTGCACTATAGTACCACCAAGTACCCTAATAACGACGCAGTCAAAAATCCTTTCAAGGCCCCACGTTGGGCGCCAAAATGTTCTTGTTAGGGAAGATAGACGGTCGGCCTTACCTTTTGGCGAAAGTTATATTTGATGTTTTGCCGGCTGGTAACTATCGGCCTAATTGGGCTAGCTCGCCGCGAGGGTCGCAAGGTTCCAGCTATGCTGAAAAAGTATAAAAAAAAATAGGGCGCCAGGTCCACGACTCAAGTTCTAATCCTTATGCCGGACCGTACATAAGGTCAGGACAATTTCCAGCAGCACAAAGAAAACAATCAAATCAACCACCAAAGAAAATATCACAGCTTTATTAATAAATGGTGGGTATGTACTATAGTGCAAATACAAACATTAATGTACAACAAATCAGGCAGGCGTTCAAATACACATAAGTGATCATACGATGTACCAATTATAAATTTCAATGTAAATGTATATATATATATATCTAAATAAATTATTACAAATGCATGCAAAAAAAAAAGAAGAAATGTAGTTTCGGGCCGTAAATAAATATTACCATGCAAATATTCATAAAGCAAAATTTAGGCCGCGAATCGTTGGACAGTACAAACACTCTAAAAAAAAGAAACGAGGGTACGCCGGGCGTCGCGGAGACAATTAAAATAATTTAAATTGATTAAGCGCGAGTCGCGGAGCGGGTTTAAAATTTCGCGTATACCGGCTCAGAGCAATACAAGACCACCTCGGCTAACGTTTTAACCCCGAAGGTTAGCCCTAAATGACGCTATATCTATATTCAAAATTTTCTAAGGGGCGGAATCAGCGTGCGTTTGCGTGGCCACACATGAACGACGGTGTCCATATTAGAAATGCATTCAGTGTACGTATGTATATATATTTGTCCATTGTAAACAATGGGGACATTTAAGATGGCGAAAAATGGCGCGAAAATAAGGCCACTTTTTATTTTATTTTATGACATCTGCATTAAAAAAACCTTGTTTGACATTTAATAATTTTGCAAAAATTTGCAGTAGAATTTGAATTATATAGTTATAGGCATTTTGAAGACCTTAATATATAAATTGGTTTGAGTCCAAGCTAAGATTTGCGCATTACTGTTTTAGAGTCAAATTCGTAGAAGTTAGACAAATTTTAAAGCAGTTAACAGCTTAAAATGATGATCAAAAGGGTTTGAAATCACTATTGCTTTAAATTGAAGGCTATATTTTGATTATTTCTATTTAATTTTTGAAATTTATTACTAAAATTCTGAAACATAAGCAAATACATCATTTTATGCATACTACGTTCTTCCAATTTGTAATCAAGTTGATTTTGTATTTAGAGAGATATAACTAAATTTTTTTAAACAGAGACCAACCTTAAGCTTGGTCTTATGTCTATGAATAATTCGACCCTTTAGTGTTTGTTGCTGATAATAATATAATATATATGCAACAAAATCAAAAACTGAGTTAATAGCTTATTTGAATCTTCCAATGCAGAAAGGGTTCAAGTGAAATTTTTTAAGAATCACTTTTTTGTATAATACTAGGTCTACATACAACCATTCAAATTTTGATTTTACATACCCAAGGATATTCTTAAATTAAGGCGTTTATATTTTATTAACACCAGCAATTTGATTGTTTAGAATAGAAATGTCCAGCTTGTTAGATTTATCTCCTATTTTAAAATGATGGAAAACTTAACTTACAAGCATAATTCAAATATCTATCTCAGGTGTTATTTGTGTTGCATACTATCGGTTACCAGTTACATAAGGAATTGGGCCTCAAGATATTAGCACAGAGGAATATGCTTTTTGATATTATGTAATAATGTATTAAGACTTACACTGGGTTACAAAGACGTTCATCAAATTTTATGATTAATTAATAATGTAACTAAAAATCATGTAATTTTCATCTTTTGTGGTAACCCTTTCTTTTGCCGCTGGATTTCAGTAACTCGCAATAATTTCTTCCTTATTGTTGGGAGACTGCTTGATGAAATGTTCGCTGTAGCTTAAGCTTGAAAATATCACCTATCTGATGCCACATTTGAATGTCCTTTAGCTTCAATTTTGTCTTTAATAATGTCACTTGAAATCAGCATGTTTCACTCTGTAGCCCCTCAAGACCTTCAGTTCTACTTTTTAGGCTTTATTTTTGTAGCTTTAATTTTGTTTTTAATTATGAACTTAAATTATTGTGTTTTGCACTGTACCTAGCAAGTTTGTTGTAAAATAAGATTTTTACAAATAAATTGTTGCCATTCTTCAAGCATTTTAATATCTATTCTCGTACCAAAACGCTACCTTGAAGTGAATTTATTTTTCTTCCTTACAGGTAAATGCTCGGTTGTACAAACGTACATCAGATTAATGAGTTATTAATAAACCGTTAAGAAATTATTGCTATGCTTATAACAATCGTTAACAAATAAAAATTTGATGAGTCGTTAAGACAAAATTACATTCGAGAAGAAAAAACTAAAAACATATCTTAAACCTAAATTATATCTTGAATCTTCATTTCTTTTTGTGTCAGTCTAATCTGATGCTGGATGTGACTTCTTAATCTCATGGGAGACCTGCTACCTATCACTTTATGTCTTACGATTGCTTCTTGGCATTCCTCAACGCTGGGATATGTTCCTCGCCGAATATGATGGCCAAAAATTCTTCGAACACAATTTTTTTCTGGTGTGCTCCATCCTCGTTTCACTATAAGAAATAAACACTTATACTTCTACTCTGGCATAATTACATAAAATTTTTGTTTTCATGTGCTCACTTAGTGCAAATTAATTTATTTAATAAATTAATAATCAAAAGGTATACACCCAATCAAATTTCAAATTTGGTGAGGTATAAACTGCTCGATTTTTTTTATTAATGTGTATTTTTTAGAACACAAAGTGGCCTGCTTCTTTATTAACATATGAAGTTAAATTGAAGTAAGATTAAGGAAAGTTAAACTCCCGATTGTCAACAGAAAGAACCAGAACCCTACGAAGTTTAACCAAACATTTTGAAATACTTTGCAGGCCAAGCTCCTTCATGGGGTGTTAGTGCCTCACCATTATTATTATAGAGACCTACCCACGAAATTTTTCCTCTCCAACTTTCTCTTAAGCTCAATTTTCAAATGGTTCTTCAACACAGTTGGAGTGCGCTTCTTCAAAATGCAATTTTCTGCCGTTACAGCTTTGATCTCTTTTAACCCGGGATTAGTCGCTAGGTTTCATTTCGCGTCGTTGGTCGCGCGTGAGCGTTTCGCTCACAGCTGACATTTTGAATGTATACGTGTTTTTTTTTTCATAATTGGCAATTATTACTTTATAATCATAATTTGGCAATATCTGTTAACGTCATACCTTAAAATTAAAATAAAAAAATATTCATTGAATATACAAAACTTAATTTTTTACACCAAACACTCATACGAAACTTGTAAACAATTAGGGCAGGTATATGTGGTATGTTCCGTGCAAATGGCAATTGGCAAGATCAAAAAACCAAAATTTTTAGAACAAATACAAAAATATAAAAGTAAACGTGGTTAGTCGCGTAATGAGCGATTTGCTCACACTAGCGCACGCACCTACCAAACTACTTGTCACAATTGCACTGTGTCTTGTTTTTTTCATGAAATAATACCACTAACCGGTGCTTGACGAATAGGGTGGGGATTAAAAAATTTGGCTAGGCCGTACCTGCCATTGTACTAAAATGGCGAATTAATTTGTAAAAACGTGAGGGAATCGCTCATGTAGCGACCAATGCCGGGTTAAAGATGGCAACTTGTTGTTTGCAATCATATTTCCAAAGAGTTCAAATAATTCTTTATTTTCTGCGAGTGAAAAATACTGATGGCCTTTTGTTGTGCCTGTAAGTTAATTTTTTATATAAGTATAATACATACGAGTACTTTGAGTTTTGTCAAAAATATTTGTCTGAATATCTGAATACGAAAATAATCATGAGCGCTGGAGCGAGTTACTTTCCAAAAACAGCAGCATCTAGTAATGAAGAATGTCAAGTATTTAAACATTACTCAAAGAACAAGTTGTATTTGGAAGACAATTCAACAAATCAAGCATTTTTTTCAATATTTAGACATTTATCTAACATAAATATTGTCATATACCAGGTGTCCGTTCTCAAAGTCGAACATAGGCGATTAACATTGTATTGCACGTTTTTGCCTTTTCCTGCTCGCCAATTCAACTTACAGTTAAGGTAATGGTATCAATGGAAAGATATAATTATTAAGCATCAAATGATACCAATAATAATATTCAAGATGCGATTTTTATGTTAAATACTAATTTAAAAGTTGGGAATTTTTTAAATATAAGTTCGATAGCATTTGTCAAAAAAATTGGTAATTAGTTGGCGTAAAGCAGGTATTTTCTGTCAACGTCTGTTACAATTATCTACAGAAAAATGAATTATTTCAATGAAGAACGAGTGAATGCATTAATGTTAATTGCCTATGTTCGACTTTGAGAATGGACACCCGGTATAATACGAGGGCTTTGAGTTTTGCCAAAAATATTTGTCCTTCTCCATACGAGTTGCTACTGTGACGAAAATAATCACGAGCGCTTGCGCAAGTTATTATTTTCCAAAAACAGCAGCAACGAGTAATGATGAATATTTAAGCAAAACTCTGTCGCTGAAATATTCTGTCGGCTAGGTAGTTAGGGCTAAATTTCATTTTTGAAAAATGATGAGTTGAATTGTTAATTAAAAACAGTCCTTGACAAAATAAAACATACATACTTTTCTGGATTTTTTTTTGTCCTGCAGGCAAGTTGTAATGTTCTTGAGATTTATCAACGTCTTCAGTATTATAAATGCTGCTTGTACCAGGTCGACCTTCCAGAAGTTGTTCTGCAGCATTATTCTCATGCCTTTCTTTATTGCTATTACCATATGGATGACGTTCGTTTTCAAGATGCATGCATTGTCCTGTTGTCTCACTTAATTCATCTTCACCAATATTTTCACCTCCCTGAGCGATACTTAGCAAGTTAGACATCGTAATAATCTCTCTTTGCAAAACAGTTTGGCGATAATGTTGGCGATGAATTTTATCTGCGTGACCCATAAACTCTTGCAATCCATCCAATTCTGCTTCGCTTAAGTTTAAGTTGACAGAAGTTGTAGCAACATGTTTCCTGAGCTTTGTACTTCTAAGACCTTCAAGTACGTTGGCTTTACATAAACAAGAATATTTACGAAGAAGACTGCAAGCACGCAAGTATTTATAGGTGTTCCCTCTGTCTAATCCTGGAAGACCGAATATATAGGGGTTCTCATCTATAACATTTGCTAATGAACGGAAGTCTAATATGCAGTCAACAGCAATTTTCATGCTCTTATGCAGAAGAACTGGTACATCTCGACCTAATTTTCCTCGAATGCCAAACCTACCATATTCGTTAGCAACACGTTTTCCTTCTTCACTTAAGGCACAAAACAAATCTCTATTAGTCTCTTCGGTAATAGTTTGGTAATTTCTGTAGTCGTCAATGTAAGCTCTTTCAAGTTCTCCAGGGCGTCGTCGATTGAAAATTAAAATGGAAACTAATGTACATCTTGCCAAGTTTAACCAAGTCTGATAATCAAAACCATTATTACGCAATTTTTTATAACAAGCAGTCCGTTCTTTAACCAAGTATTTAGTCAAGCATTGAATGTCTGAAACATCGGGTAAAACAATTTTTTTTTGACGTCTTCGTAGTCTCATGGTTTCAAACGCTGTTTTATTTACTGCTATTGGTATTTCCGTATTGAGAAGTTTGGAAAAATTATGAACCTCTTTTTGTTTCTCAGTGTCTTCCAACTTTACATATTCTGATAGAAGCAAACTACAGTTATATTTAATTAATGTGCTTAAATTTGTTGCTACGGCCGGTGTTGCATATAATCCTGTTCTCTTGTCGAGTTTAGCAATTTTATTAATCGCTTCAGTCACATAATCGTAGTATTTAACTTGAAAAACAGAAGCAAAATCCGTTATATGACAACACAGTTCCTTTATGGTGATTATAAATCTTGCTAACAATCTTAGTCTAGCTCTGATCATATCGTGGTGATGTTGATCTCTATATTTCTGCACCATCTTATTTCCGTAGACAATCAGCAAAAAATCAAACCTGATTATATCAGAAATTTTTCCTACTCTGATAGGCGGTATTACAACATTTTTTAATGTCTCCGAAGCTTTGGGGTGCACTTTCTGTGTTAGTGTCCTGCTTAATACTAAAATATTGCGGTGTCCTTTATTCCCTGGCTCAGGGTTGCATCTTCTGTAATGCTTACGTAACGATAATTTTGAGAAATATCCCTTGCAATGAGGACATGGCTTGTAATGACTGGGGGACAAATTTTTTTTTTTTGACCGTCTTACAACAACTAGATCTTTGGTATCCGCTGCATTATATGAAAAATTGCCCTCTCGTCTTAATGTTTCAATTATTTTTAAGCGATCCGAACTCCCTGAAACAAAAGATTTCTCTCATTTACATATCAAAAGTAAAAAATACAGGATGTTTTCAAAGTCGAGGCGTTCTTCTTAAGACGTGATCCTATATGCATTATTCTTACAGCCAGTCCTATAAAGGCTACTAATCTGACGTTAACTTTAATTCGCTGTTAAAATAAACAAAAGCTCATCAAAATTTGTTTACTAATGAGTGAAATGTCATAAGCACTAACGTTTTGATGCGCTTTTGTTTGTTTTAACAGCAAATTAAAGTTAACGTCAGATTGTTATTGGTCGTTATAAGACTGGCTGTTAGAGTTTTAGCCTAAGCCTAACTAACCATACTAGCATATTCTTTAATCAAATTTCAAGCTTCATTTAACTAAAGTGACATTACAATGTGCACAGTGACATGAGCTACATACGAGGGTCGTTATTTTTTTCAACTTCCGGTGGGACAAGTTTGTATAAAACAATGACTTTATTACTAAAAGTTATGTACACTTACGGTTACTTTTCGACATAATCACGTGGAGATTGAGACATTTGTCGTACCTATGGACAAGCTTTCCAATACCCTCTGCATAAAATGTTGCTGCCAATGAATTAAAATGAGTCTTGACGTTGTCTTGAAGCTTCTCGTTATTTTGGAAGTGCTGCCCTCCTAGTCACTTCTTCAGTTCAGGGAAAACATGGAAGTCACTCAGCGCTAGGTTGGGACTGTATGCCGGGTGATCGAAAATATCCCATATTACTCAACGAGCCGGAGGGATGCCCGTACAGTGCTGCTCTAACCCACCAGTTCCTTGAGCAATTTCAAGGGGATATTTTCGATCACCCGGCATACCATCCCGACCTAGCGCCGAGTGACTTCCATGTTTTCCCTGAAACGAAGAAGTGGCTAGGAGAGCTTCCAAAATAACGAGGAGCTTCCAAACAACGTCAAGACTCATTTTAATTTATTGGCGGCAACATTTTATGCAGAGGGTTTTGGAAAGCTTGTCCACAGGTACGACAAATGTCTCAATCTCCAAGTGATTATGTCGAAAAGTAACCATAAGAGTACATAAGTTTTAGTAATAAAATCATTGTTATATATACACTTGTCTTTTTGGTACGGCCGATCGGAGGTTGAAAAAAAAATGGCCCTCGTATGTCATCATGCACATTCTAACATTTCTTTAGTTAAAATTAAATTTAAAAGTGATTATGAAATCGGCCCTAAGAGTTAACATTTCTGATCTTTTTCTTACACATTATAATGTAATAAGTCTCATTTTCTCAAATGAGTTTTTTTGAGAATTTCATGCCTTAATCACAGAGCCAATAAAAACATACTCCTAGCGTTTACAACTGTTTCTACATCAACACTGTAAATCTCTCAAAAATTTTATTCTGGTTACCCTACAAAGGCAAAATAAAATAAATGGAAATTTTTGGCAGGAAATACCTCATGTGTATTTTAAAATTAACACTTTTAACACTTGCAAAAATGGGTTATGAAATTCTCATACCGACCCCTTGTGCATTGATTTTTCCTGGCATTTTTTAAACTTCATGTCGGATAATTACAATTATTATAAAGCTGCAAAAATGACTCAAAAATTTTCCGGAAAGAATCAACACCCAGATTCACAAAAGTAGGTTAAAATTTTTGCTACATTAGATAGCTTAAAATTCATGATTCTGATATTTTGTACTGACACATTTGGTGTAAACTCGTCAACGATCTACAAAACTTGACGTTCATTACAATTTTTTTTAAAGTTACTCACCTTTAGGAAAGTTCATAAATTTTTCAACCTCCGGTTCCTGTTTATGTTTGTTTTCCAAATGCCGTACAAGTTTGCTTTGTAATGTATGACAATAAAAACAGTAATTCTTCTTTGTTGAGGAGCGATGTGACTGCGTTGATCTAGATTGTTCTGATGTAGATCGTTCTGATGTAGATGGTTCTGATGTAGATGGTTCTGATGTAGATGGTTCTGAAATAGATACATTTAAACAGATCCTATTCATTGTATGGAGTGCAATCATCATCTACCTGTAACTCCTTTAGGACAAACATAATTATCTTGCTCCCAATCAAATGGACTAGGAGAAAATTGAATAGGTGAATTTGATTTGGAAGATGGACATACGTAATCTGGATCTGCATCACTGTCATCCGATAAATTATACTGTGAATGGCGTACATCTAAAAAAATTATTATTAAAAAGAAGCTTTACACATAGGGCGTAGACACAATTTATAGAAATAAGTAATTTTTAACTTTAAAGGCACAATTTTTTAAACAAAATTTGGAATACAGTGTGTATAAAAACTGTTGCACTAACTATTTGTAGTAGCATACAGTAAACATGTAAAAAAAATCCTGGTGTTTTTCTGTTTTATCTAATTTTTTTCATTTTTTTTACAATTAAAAAGGCTTCATTAATTCACTATGATTTATTCAAATATTTTGTAATATAGATTTTAAACATGCTGTACAGAGGCTGATTCAGAAAACTGCTTATTGATATAGGTATATTTAACCATTTTTAATTCCACGAGATATGCTAATTTTAAAGACCAGCAACATTTCACGTCTAGAACTCTACATGGATAGTTGTAAACTGCAACATTTCAAAATTTGCGTGGAACTAGTTACGAAATAAAATTATTTTTGGTTTTAATTACATCATTGTGAAAAACGTTCAGACAAGATGTGTTTCATTATAAAAACTCTTAATAAAAATCTAAATTAACAGAGTAACTAAAAGGGAACAGACGTGTAATTTAGTATTTCTGAATTGTTTTCAAGAAGTGGATTTTATTACAGTTATACAAAGATTTAAAACACTACTTGTTTAAATGCTAAAAATCTGGTGTGATACACGAACACAACTTCCTTTTACAGTGATCTTATAATTAGCCAAAAATTTGATTTTAAATTTTTAAGCATTTGTCAAAAATTTTCAAAAATTTCAAATTCTACAAAAACGGTGCAAATTATAGCGTTAGGTGAAGAGACAAATTTTCGCTAGAATTTTAAGCTTAATTCAAAAATATAATAATATACCGGGTGTTCTATTTAAAATAGGAGTTAATAAAAAAATAGAAAAAAAAGACAAAAGAAACCCATTTTAGAAGTATTCAACTGAAAAATCACCTATCTCACATCAATACACACTAAAAATGTAATAAAAATCAGAAGTTTGAAAAAAATCGTTACGAGCAGTTTTTGAAAAAATCGAAAAAAACTGAAAAATCACAAGAGTAAACACCTAATTCCGGTTATGCGATTTTCTTCAAAAGCTTACTGTCGCATCTACATAGTACACAAAACTTATATATGGAGTTTCAACCCCATACCTCTTTTCGTTTCTGAGATATTCTGTTCACAGGCACACAAACAGACAGACCACTGAAAAAAATATCTTTTTGTGAAGATCTGTTGAAAACTCAATTTCGAATTTTTGGGGTGAATCCAATACTTCCTTTATTGTGAAAGGAAGTAAAAATTGGCAAATTTTTATTTAATTTTTTTAAAATTTTCAACGGTGCTCATACGACATATCAATGAACAGATGTATTTACTTATATAACATAAAATATAGATAGTGTTCCATTAAAAAAGTAAGTATTGTACCCCAGTCGCATATCGAAACATTTTCCGTTTTACTTAATAAATACATAGGTACCTAGTCTAAATTTGCCTTTTGATATCATTTAAAAAATAGCTTATACAAAATTATTACCTTTTTCTTCGTCATCGTAAAACAAAACTCGTTTACATTTTGGTGAGACAGGCCGAAGTATTTTAGGATTTATCAGATTTTCCTCTCTTGCGTTCTTATTGATTTCCAATCGTTCCAGCACTAAAATAAATTACTACATATTAGAAAACTTCTGCCTTTTGAAATACAAAGATGAGCCATATTATGAAGTCAGAAAAAAATGAACCCATAGGACTGATTTAAGAAGTAATGGACATTCTCCATTACTGCTATAAATCAAGCATTATTAATTATTTCATCACTAGGTAGTACTAGAAATAAAAAATTTAAAATCCAAGAGTTATAGTCACAAGCCATTTGCCAAGACAGTCGCATCGACCTTGGAAATCGAAATAAAAATTTGCTTGTACGAGAATGTAGTATTTTTATTTATTATTCAATTAGTCCTTTTGTATTCAATAACAAATTGCTATTTTTTGCTGATTAGTGAGGTTGCAGTGCTTGTGTTGAGTAACGAATTTTTACAAATCCCTGGATTAATTTTTTCCTCATATTGTTAATAAAAAAATTCACACAAATTAGTATTATTACACTTGGAAGAAAGTAAGCTTTTAAAGATGTGAAATTTGATTCCTCGTGGTATTAGAAAAAACAAGATGGCCTTTACCTTGATTATATCAATAAAGTTAACAGTGGAAATAATTACAGTGAACAGGCTTCAGTCACCCCTTCATATGTGCCAAATTTGCATTTGATCCGATAAACGGTTCTACAGAAATCAAAGCGGCCCATACTTTTGGGACACACTGTATTATTTTAATTGACACAACTGAAACGGAGTGTAAATAGAGAGTAAATACTTACCCACTACAAGTTTTTTGTTATTCATACTAAATACCGGATCTTGGCAACGCATCAGGATATCACATATCACTTCGAACAAAAGCCGCGATAATCCAGCTTCCAAAGGATGATAATTTAAAAATTCGGTAAAACTAAACAAACTTTGGCACAAAAACGCACAGCCTACTAGCCTCTTGCGAGTCTCGAATTGCAATTGCAGGATTGCACTCACAAAACAATAACTAATCTTGCACTACGGTATGCTTTGCACCCTAGTAGCAATGCTTGTAGCCTGTACCAGGACGTGGTCTCCCCTCCCCGCACCAGCAGTTGCTTATCGCTTCCTTATTGCAAGACGTGTGAAAAGCTGTCGATTCGAAGAAATGATATTAATCGAGTTGTTGGAAATTTTATTTATTTGTAATTTAGCTGCAGACACATTTTCCCGCAAACTTTTACTCGCTAGCAGCTATTATCAATAACAATAATTAATATACTATTCAATTTTATTGTATTTAAAATCTCATTAATATATCCTTTTCTAATGTTAATAACCACTACCACTGTTATTATAACGGGTTATAGAATCTAGTCTAATAATTCTGTTAAATAATTTAAAATGCATAAACAAGAAAACCTATTGAAATGGGGTGACGAATAAAGCTGCACCGTTTACCTAGAACTGAATTAGTTTTGGCCATTTATCAACACCCGGCGTGTAGTAGAAAAACAGATAAAAAATACAAAGCTTTGTTTTTTTACTTTCAGTTGCAGAAATTTTGTCAAGTATGCAGTAACCAGTGACGAAGTTTGTTTTTGGTGTCTCCGATGTCGGATTAGGTACCTACATACGTGCCGAAATGACATCACGCCAAGAACGGGGAAGGAATGAAGCATTGTTTCCAATACTAATCAGTTTTCCAAATAATGAGAATAAGAAAACAATACCTATGTACATATATCAATGTACCTAGTTGTACTGTTTGAATATTATCAGTTATCGATGTCATTACTCATCACGTTTTACAACTCCCAACTTGAATTTATGTGAAGCTTTTGTAGATAATGATTTTATTGCAGTTCTAGGTAATTTTTATTTTTCCAACTTTAACCACTGAGAATTGGTGTTACACCCGGAATGTTAAATTGCAAGGGATGGTTTAGAATTTAGAATATTACTTGAAAAAGCATTAAATTTGCAATACGGTGTTTATTACATTTTTATCTTAGACAAAGTTACGGTTTCGCAATTTTTTTAGTTACCCAATTAGAAGCCATTACCAAAATGTATGTTCTCCAAAAGCTAAATTATGTATTATGACTGAGCGATTTTAAAAATTATAAGTTAACACAGTTTCCAAAAAATTGGATAGATTATCAAAAGTTTGAAGACTTAAAAATTTGCCAATTGGAAAATCCGATAAAAGCGTTTAACATATGTACCAAGTTCGAATCGTCACAAAAAGAAAATCACAAATATACTTGTTAAAACTGGCTTGAAATTATAATAAACGTATATTTTATCCCCAGTGCCCCTGACACGCGAAGTTGAAATTCGTAACTGCATCAGCTCTCATGCACTGATTAATAAGCATTTAATCAATGCTCTCATGGCACGCTAAAAAAATCTTTCAGAAAGGAAAATTAAATACCCAACTATTTTCAATAAAAATTATAAACAAAGTTTTAAATACTAAAAGGAAAAAATTTAGATTTTTTTAATTTTTTTCGTTTTATCGACAACTAAATATAATGGATTTCTCCTTCAGACTCCGGTTGTTTCGTACCAATGTTCAAGCGTTTCTTAAACTAAATTCGCGTCGTCAGCAAACAAAAAATATAAATGTTTGTTAAAATTGAGTTGAAATTATTACAAACATCTAGATCTTTCCCATTGCTTCCTGGCAGTACCTATATCATAGTGTATCTATTCGAATTATATCACTTTTTTACGGCGTCCGCATTAAAATTCATTAAGTGCAGCTCTCGTGGATTCTATCGTGACTGTTTTTTTTAAATGCCTTTCTTTCATGTAAAACAAGTTATAAAATTAACTTTATTTACTAGGGATATTTCAAATTATTTCTCCTTCAATCTCATGGTAACCATGCAATAGGGTGCCACTTATTTATAGGTAAAATAAATTTTCCAATTATTTTGCTTGGACTCCCCCTAAATGTGTTTCTTTAGATATAAAGAAACAATCCTTAACATTTTAGCCAAATCTGATAATATTAACCCATGCCGACTTCCACGTAAAGTTTAACTGATACACCAAATTGAAAAATTACTCTATCTCATGACATAAACATGTAATTTATTTCTGAACAAGTAATTTTTGTGTTACAATGATTCTTCTTACCCATAAAAATAATTGGGATGTTAACACAGACGTTGAATAAATATTTAGGCCTTTTTAAAAAAATAATACCTATATATTTTTGTTTCTTAATGTTTTTTTTTGCATCTGGATACCCTTTTCGATAGTCTGCAATTTCCTAGAAAAAATGAAAACAAAACATAGCCTAAAAATTGTTCAAAATATTTTGTAGATTTATGGGTACTACTTGAAATAAATATGTTTCCTGCTCAATACTTTTTGTTACGCTGTCATTGTAATCTGTCTGAAGTTTCACTTCTCTCTCGGCCGTATCATTTGTTCCTACAAATTTTTTACAACCTCTACTCCTTGTATAAACTCAGAACAACTTTTCTATTCAATCTGTGGTCGATTTAAAATTTTGGTGGAAACTAAAAACCTGGTAAAGAAATGTCTGAACTTTCCGCTTATCACTTGAATTAGAATGTCACTGTCTTCATTCTGTAGAAACTCTGGCACATCTTTCACTCTTAAAATACATTTCTTGGGCACCTCATTGGAATCATCCTCTTGTTCTTCATCGCCGTCTCTTTCACTTGATCGTCATAACCAAAATCATCATCTTTGTCATTTTGGTTTTATTTATCGATAATAATTTACATATTTTTGCCTTCGTCTCGTTACTTACATCGTCGTCATACAGAGATAAAGGAATATATTCATCTTTTAAATAATATAACTGGTTTACTAATTTCTTCACTTTTATTTCGGCAACCTCCTTAATTGGTTAATTGTATAAACTTTTTAAACATTTCAAATCTGCTAATAGTACCTTTTTGCCCGATGAGCTACAAACCAATACTGACAATATCATTTCACTATGAAATCATTAACTTGTAATAACGCTGTTGTCTCTGTTGAAGTCAGTTTAAATTGTTCTCGAAAAAGATATATCTTTAGGGAATAGATCCCTTTGGCCATCCAGCGAGCATGGTGGCAAGCTCCAATACAACAGACTGAATTATTTTGATATCCTAAAAATAATAATAAGAGTTTAAGAACCTAGTTGAAATTTTCAGAAGTCTTTTGTTGCATCCAAAGGTACAAATTTTAAAATTTGGAAAATAAGTGGCACTTTACCATGCAACTACAAACAAAATCTTAGCAACCATAGATTCAGGAAATCCTTGATGTTACTTACATATTCTTACTTTATGTAGTTAGCAAATTTTGAAATTTCATACAATTAATACTAATATGCTAGTAAATAAAATATTGTATGCACCACTGGAGATAATCATGTATTTTACCTTCGGTTAACTTAGTGACCTCAGGGAAAAATATATTTACAGTGGGAAATTTTAAATGTTTTATTTTAAAAATCATCTGAGTACTTTTGTATGTAACAGTGTTTAAGTTACTAAACCAGTACTTATTAAATAATTCATTGTAACAAAAATAATAGTACATAGAACAACTAAGAAGGCAATACATACTTTTATAATAATAAATTATCCTAAAGGCTAATACAAAAAGTTTTTAAACAAAGAAAATAGACATTAAGATCTCCAGAGCAAAGAAAAGCTGAAGAGAGAAAAAATGCTGACCCAAATACAGTATATTCTTCTTATAATAGACTTGCTTGTAATCGATTGTCGTTTTGCAATGTACCTACTACCAAAGTCCCGAGTAAAGAGTCATTCAAATGTAACTTTTATAAACACCTGGCTCATAATCTAACTGTCAGCATTTTCCTACTCCGTAATTAGGATGAATACGTGTATGTTTTTCTAGGAATGTTAGAGGTTTTGTGTTCACACCTAGTTCTCCGTTTTCCTCTATTTTCCTTAAATACCTAGAACGCCACCCTACAATGTCACTCCTTTCCACGAGCAATTTTCTTTTGTCACATTTTTTTTTATAACGAATGCCTATTTCATTAATAGCCCAGTTAAATTAAACAGAAACACGCAGCATCTGCCGAAAAAATCCAAGTGAGCTGAAATTTTGCATACACCTTTATTTTGACATTATATAATAATGTCTCAAAGGTCCCCATCGATATCGCGCTTGCGTTTTGAGTTATTCAAGGTCAAAAGTCACAGAAATAAGTTTTTCGCAAAAATCTCTCTTTCTATGGGTCGTATGACTTTTTAGTTATTACAAGAAATGAAGGCTAGGAAATTTTCTACAAAAAAGACTATACAGGTTTTTTACGTACAACTAACCATTCAGTAAATAATACACTGTTAAGTTTTGCAGACAGGTTTTACTTCCCTTTACGATCAAGGAAGCATTGGACTCACTCCAAAAATTCGAAATTGAGTTTTCAACAGATCTTCACGTTTTAGAGTCCCCTGAACCCAAAATACATGTTTTTGCTCATTGGTCTGTGTGCCTGTGTGTCTGTCTGTGAACAAAATATCTCAAAAACGAAAAGAGGAATGGCGTAAAAACTATAAGTTTTGTGTACTAGAAGAAAATCGCATAACCGGAAGTGGTGTTTACTCTTGTGATTTTTCAGTTTTAAAATATATTTAAAATAGAAGTTAATAAAAAAAAACAAAAAACACAAAAGAAACCCATTAATTCAACTAATTTTCATTGGTTGTGTTTTACATGCTCTTAGAAATCATTGATAATACAGTGTGTCTGCTTAAGTTCGCACCATATGGAAAACTTTTTTATTATTAATTTTACGAAAAAAAGTTATTCTTTATAAAAAGTTCTGCATGGTTCAAAACTTAAAATGCAATCATCAGATGTCAATGTTTTAAGCCGTATACGAGGAATGTCAAAAAATATGAATTCTACTCAAGAGTAAAGTACCTTTATTTGTGACAATATCGAAAATTGTTATTAATAAAAGTTGATTACAATCCAAAACTACGTTCAAATATCCAATTACACCTATCTACGATGAAAATCAGGTTTTGTTATTTTTCACATTTTTTTTAAGTTGAATTTGGTTGTTGTATTCGTAGTTTTATAACAGACTAGCTGACCCGGAAAACAATGTTATGCACAAAAATAATTTGATTTTGTACACACATCTTCTGAATATAAGTCAAATCGGACCATAAATACACATTTTCGTAAATATCTTGACTCCAGCGCTACCTACCGGGTTCATTTTTTGTAAAAACATTTTTTTCTACGTAACCAACGTATACTCTGAATATGAGATAAATCGCACCATAAATACACATTTTCGTAAATATCTTGACTCCAGCTCCACCTATCGGGTCCATTTTTTGTAAGAAAATGTATTTCTACGTAGCCAACATATATTCCGAATATGAGCTAAATCGGACCATAAATACACATTTTCGTAAATATTTTGACTCCAGCGCCACCTACCGGGTTCATTTTTTGTATACACATTTATTTCTACATAACCAACGTATATTCCGAATATGAGATAAATCGCACGATAAATACACATTTTCGTAAATATCGTGACTCCAGCTCCACCTATCGGGTCCATTTTTTGTAAGAAGATTCATTTCTACGTAGCTAACATATATTCCGAATATGAGCTAAATCGGACCATAAATACACATTTTCGTAAATATTTTGACTCCAGCGCCACCTACCGGGTTCATTTTTTGTATACACATTTCTTTTTACGTAATCAACGTACATTCCAAATATGAGCTAAATCGGACCATAAATACAGTTTATCCAAATATCTCGACCCAGCGCCACCAGTTGTAAAATGGTTGTTCATAAACCTTTGTGGGTGTGCTCACAATAACTCACCAAAGTTTCATCTCAATCGGATGAATGGTATAGGAACGCATGCGGGACAAATAAATAAACATTCATTTATATACAGGGTGTAACATAAATGTGGGCCGCTACTTCAGGAGCGTATTCTACTCATCAAAATGATGAAAAAAGTTGATATAAACATATGTCCAAAAATTAATCGTTTACCTGTTACGGTCATTTTTGTGTTGAAACTTCTGATTATTTACCAAGAATTGTTATTTTATTTTCAGCCATAATGAAATAAAAGAATTAATTATCCATGGAGATATGACATGGAGGTGATATCAGTTACCATTCGAAGAAAGTTAAAATGTATCTAATGGCCTTCCATCAAATAAACAAAGAAAAAATTAATTATTTAGAGTGTTCACATTACTTGTTGTCAAGTTTTTGTAACGACTCATTTTTGGACATATGTTTATATCAACTTTTTTCATCATTTTGAGTATTTATTTAGCATTCAGACTATCGAAAATGTAAAACCTGCTTCATGGTGGATGGCAATTAAATGCAATCTTAACGTAGTAACTTTTGATTTAGTGATGCAGTTACATACTGCAGTTGCTTCGTCAGCTGGAATCGAACGATTGTTTTCTTCGTTTGGGATAGTTCACTCGAAGTTAAGAAATCGATTGGGAACCGAAAAAGCGTCAAAAATTTTTTTTTTCTTTTCGAATAATAAAAACCCTTTGCTTGAAGATACAGAATAGCTGTTTTTATTTTATTTTATTTTTTGGTTATGTACTTAGTGATTTTTTTATATACATAATTATATTTCTGTGTAACTACGTTAAAATACATATCTATTATACAGGGTGTTGCACGTAACTTGTCCGCTGCTGTAGTTAATTTATGCAACCAAAATTACATATATCATAGCTACTAAGAATACATAAACATTAAAAATCGCATTAGCAATCATGGTTATCTACCTTACTGATAGATAGATAGTCAGCAAACTTCAAATGTGATTGCATCGTTGCATAACTCAGATACTGCACTGGGCAAGTTACGTGCAGCACCCTGTATATAGTATTGAGTTATTTTTATTTTTCATTACATGTAAGACTGAAAATTCAGAAAATCATGTTTAAAACATGGCAGTTTAAAACATGTTTTAAACGCTTGTTTAAAACATACTGGTTTAAAACATACGGCATGTTTTAGACACGTTTTAAACATTTCTTTAAAACAATTTGTTTTAAACGTGCCAACCCTGCATCACATACAATATGTAGTATGATATTATATTCTACTAAACATATCGTAAGGGCAACAAATTTGCGTTGCTTGTTGCTACTGTTTGTTGTTTACAAAGATAATTTGTTACATATGCACTTAACAAATAGAAGTACTGTATTTTTATCCTCTTCATTTAAGTGACATTAGAATGTGCAGAGTGACATGTGTTACATATGGAATCATGTACTATGCAAGACAAAAAAAACTGGTACAGTAAGTATGGTCTGTTGTGAATGTGACTGATTTAATATATACAGTTGCTAGGTATTTCTAACTTAACCGTCAAATTTTTTAGACGTTGCTATGCATATAATAAATATAATTGTTCAAAGTCTCGTTTTAGCTAATCAAATTATTCTAAAATCTCTATCAAGAGTTGTACCAGTTTTTTTTGTCTTGCATAGTACATCTAACATTACTTTAGTTAAAATAAGATTTAAAATTGATTATGAAATCGGCCCTTAGAGTTAGATTTGTTAAAACTGACTTGAAATTATAACAAACGTGTATTTTATACCCTCAATGCTCCCTGACACGCAAAGTTCAAATTCGTAAGTGCAACTCTCGTGGAACGCTAAAGAAAAAATTCTTTAAAAAGATGCAAATTAAATACCCAAGTATTTTTAATACAAATTATAAACAAAGTTTTGAATTCTAAAAGGAACATTTTTAGATTTTATTAGCTTTTCACTTACCTTTAGGTCAGCTTTCTATATTTTAACTTTCAAAAATTGATCACTATAAAAGTGTACTTGAGGCAAGTCCCTAGCTACAGTGAAGACGTCGTGTATTCTTTATTAATGTGATGTTCAAATTTGAGCGCCAACAAGTTTAATCTCAAGGTAAAGAAACTTATAAACTTCACTATATATTTACAATACAATTCTTGAACCTTCAAAGTTTAAATGAAAGAAGCAATACTTTAACTAAATTTATTAACACTATTCGTTTTGCTCAACATTCTATGTTATATGCATTGATAGGGACAATCGAACGGGGTACCCCACTTAACTTGTATCAATATTACTAATTGGGCATACACTGTTCTTATTTTTGGCTATATACGAAATATCATCAGATTATCATTACTTTGCTTATCTGTTACGTTGTTACACTTGTGGCATCGACGACCAGCCCCTGAGAAGCTTAATGAACCTGCAACCCCCGCTCCGCAGGGCAATACTCTCCCCAACTGTCAGTCTGACAGCCATTAAACGTCAGTTGTCATCTACCGCAAGCAATCACAAGATCTCCGTAACGAATTTAAGAAGAAGAGCTTCCCAAACTACTACATTTCTCTTCCCTAATACTTGTTGCTATAATATAGAATTCGTGTATTCTTTATTAATGTGATGTTCAAATTTGAGCGCCAACAACACGTAACAATTTTTTTAAATTTTTTAGTTTTATCGACAAATAAATATAATGGATCTCTCCTTCAGACTTAGGTTGATTGTACCAATGTTCAAGCGTTTCTTAAACTAAATTCGCGTAGTCAGCAAACAAATAATACATTTTTTTGTTAAAATTGAGTTGAAATTATTGTAAATGTCTAGCTGCTAGATCTTTGCGAGTGCTTCCTGGCAGTACCTATATCAATTTAGCTATTCGAATTATATCATTTTTATGTATAGTGTCTGTTTCTTTAAATACCTTTTTAATTACCATTTTAATTACAATTTTTATTTAAATTTTCTCCACCCATTAAACTTCGGTTTCCATAATTAAAATACGGTTAAATTTCACGATCAAAGTTTATTAGCAATTATATTTAAAGCGTTTTGTACATTATACAGAGCGCCTAAAGAAGTAAATTTGACTAAATCACGATATTTGGTTTCTGAGGCAAGTCCTTAGACAGGTCAACTTATTTTTTAAAATCCTTCACTATCTCTTGATTTTTTAAATATTCAAAATTATTTTGGATGTGTCTTTTGATAGTTTTCTACTCTCTTTCTAACAAAATAGATTTTTGTATTAATGTAACCTTCACAATACTTTTGAAAAACAAAAAATTCCTTAACTGGCTGAATAAAATGCAACTAAAACACGAAAGCAATGCAACATTTTATTCCACTAGTAGATCAAATGTCATTTTGCATGGTTCTTAAGTATGGATAAAAAACAATTATAAGTTGATTGTGGATGAAAAAATTAACAAATAATAGAAATAAGTGACTCTTCTTACCTGAAATTGATGGATGCATGCGACTCAATCGAAAGATTATGATAATTGGCCGTTTATTTTTTTGTCGAATTTTGCTATTTTATTAGCGAATCATAAATCAAAGTACCCATCCATCACTTTACTGTCCATATGGTTCATCAAGAGCAACATTTCTGACTGCAAGTTTGTTCAACTACATAATTAAATTAAGTCGGTAACATTTTTCTGTAAAATTTATTTTTCAGTATGGTTACAGTTACATTAAAAAAGGATTGTGAAAAAATTACAACTTGTGAACGAATGGTTTCAAAAATTTAGCACTAGGAAAAATGAATTCAATATCTATTATTTAAAAGCGGCATGCAACCAACATTCCCCATTTTGTTTTTATCTTCAGTTTGGTTTAAATTGTTTAGCTTTACATATATACGCTTGAGGACAAAAAAAAACATTTATCAAGTTTCTGGTGGTTGAGTCAATTTAGGTAGGTAATAGATTTCACTTCAGAGCGAATTCAGAGAATGTCTGAAAATTCCAGTGAAAATCGTAAGACACTCATTAATGACCAATAGAAAAATTAGTTCACGAGCCGTATCCAAGACAACAACAAAATTTCTTGGAAATTTTTTGTAGGTAGACATTACGTCTTTTTAGGGTTTATGTCGTTACGATTTTCTTACCGAATCTGCATTCGAGCATTAATTCATATCTGGAATTTATTTTTCGTGCCTTCGACCACGTCCTAATTTGCCCTCGCGTCCCGCTCGGGCAAATTAATACGACGTTGTTGGAACGCACTCAAAAAAATTTCCGGAAAGAATTAATGCTCTTATGAGATTATATGTGATTATTTCCTTCATATCCATAATAATGCGTAATCACTATGGTTTCTGTCAGTTTAATAATGACATAAATTCAAACGTCAAAATTTAATCGCTTGTGCGTAATTTTAACATGATTATTAAAGGTGCTTCACCAACTGAATTCTATCTATTTATTCAGGGAATAATCACGCCGAACATCCCGCGTGCATGTAAACTAGCCTGAATAAATTTTGACGATTTTGTGTCAGAATGTTTTGCTCTGAAGAAATATATCTCGTAAATTTTCCGCCCCAAAATCCCTCGTCGATACACTCGGGATTCTTGTTGAGAGGTAAATTTACTTAACATATTTCTTAGCAACACATTCTGACAGAAAACGTCAAAATTTAATCGGCTATTTTAATGCACTTGGGATATTACTGTTGATTATTGCAAAGTATGAAAATATAAAAAAAAGATCTTTAAACTTGAAGCCCAATGATTGGCATTTAATCTCGTGAGTTATTTTATGAAATATAAGATATAACAACGATAACAAAATGCAAAGACTTAATAATATACCGGGTTCAAATAATACCCTTGAATTCTGCTGTCGCCGGCGCCGCGCCGCTTGACCTCCAAACTGAGTTTCCAGACGAAACAAGTATTCTATACCATCAAACAGTAGGTAATTAAATCACATCGCTTATCAATCGTTGTTACTGGCTCTTTTTTCAAATAATTTTTTTCCTACATCTCATCACTATCGATGAAAGTAACAAACTTATTGTCAACATTTGATTGATGTAAAATATGTTTTAAGGCCCGTCGGTATATTAAATTCTTTTACAATTTGTCAAATATGCATACATTTAGTTGGCAATGTAATTATCATGGATCTATCAATACAAAACCAAATGTCACAGCAAAATTCAATCGACAATAAAACTAAGTTTATTGGAAAGCGAATAGATCGGCTTCAAAAACATATTGATTTGGGCGACACATATTATAATAATTATACAAAATAATAATAATCGAATGAATTAATCAACACCTATCCCATAGACAGGGCCGTAGCTACCACCGGGGCAACCGGGGCAGTGCCCCGGGGCCCCCGAACATAGGGGCCCCGAAGACGGAGGAAGTTTTTTACGAAATTGTCTATAAAACGTTTTGAACTAAACTTAGCCTGTTTAAACGTTAAATACAGTTTTATATTAAACTCAATACTCAATGTGAAGTAAATATGTGTTTTGTCTGTTTTAAATGCCCATTCTTCTATCTTAACATAAAAAACACCAAATAGTAACCCTATTAAAAAAGTCTTACTAAATGAAAGTGATGTAGAGGTAAAGGGGAAGATAACATGGGGGCCCCATAATTATTTGTTGCCCCAGGGCCCCCAAGCCTGTAGCTACGGCCCTGCCCATAGAAGTAAATACATGCTGCATTTTTTTTTAATTTTCGTCACAGTCTACCATACCATACGCACAGGTGAAATAATATATTATACCAGATACGCAACTCTCCGTCGGCGCTTTTGAAGTAGCCCTTCAGTTCACAATGACCTCGGGGTTTTAAATTGGCTAACAACGTTGTTGCCGCGTGCGACAGTATTTCACCAACGTCGCAAACAATACGGTGTTGCCACTACTGTTCGCTAAACGTTTAAGGGAAATCCGAATTTAAAAATAAAAATCTGGTGTGATACACGCACACAACTTCTTTTTACAGTGATCTTATAATTAGCCAAAAATTTGATTTTAAATTTTTAAGCATTTGTCAAAATTTTTCAAAAATTACAAATTTTACAAAAACGGTACAAAATAGATTGTTAGTTCAAGAGACAAATTTTCTCTAGAATTTTAAGCTGAATTCAAAAAAGTAATAATATACCGGGTGTTCTATTTAAAATAGGAGTTAATAAAAAAATAGAAAAAAAAACAAAAGAAACCCATTTTAGAAGTATTCAACTGGAAAATCACCTATCTCACATCAATACACATTAAAGGTGCAATAAAAATATCAAGTTAAAAAAATCCTTAGAGCCGTTTTTGAAAAAATCGAAAAAAAAACTGAAAAATCACAAGAGTAAACACCTACTTCCGGTTATGCGATTTTCTTCAAAAGCTTGATGTCGCATCTACATAGTACACAAAACTTATATATGAAGTTTCAACGCCATACCTCTTTCCGTTTTTGAGATATTCTGTTCACAGACAGACACACAGACACACAGACCACTGAAAAAAAAAAAAATTTTGGGACCAGGGGCCTCTAAAACGTGAAGATCTGTTGAAAACTCAATTTCGAATTTTTGGGGTGAATCCAATACTTACTTTATTGTAAAAGGAAGTAAAAAAGTGTTGAGCTTACACTCAAATAATCTGTATTAATTTTATTGTTTTTTAAAATTCTATGTTTAGATTATAAATTCATTAATATAAATAGTTTCCTATTTTGCTTATTATTTGTTTATAAGTTTGCAATAGTAGTTTTTATAACATAATATATTTTAAGCTAACATGCAGTTTGAGTAAATAATCTGTTGGGAAACTATTACAAGGGTTTTGAAAACCTCCAATGTTCTTAAAGAGTTTGTAGATGTTGTTGCCAGGTTGATTAATAATATGATGATCGAAATTATCAAAAAAAATTCTTCTACTGCAAATACGTAATTATAAAAACTTTTGAAGAGATTTAAGACCTCCAAATACAAACGTTTCCGTATTATAAGCCATAAAGTTTAAAAATAGAATGGTTTGATTTGATTTTTTGTCTGTGTATATATTTCTTTATTATTACTCATCGTTAGTGAAATAATTAAGATACAAGTTTTCCTAAAAATCTGTGTTTTTGTCATTCAAAACAAAACAAGAGCGTGGAGCGTACGAAAAAATAAAAAATCTTGCAAGCAATGTGTGGAGTTGCGGACTGCGGAGGCCGTTGACATGTTGTTTCATCATATTCTCCCCTAATAAACAGCGACATCATACATTTTCAGTAGTCAAGTTCATTAATGAAACGCACATGTATACAGGGTGAAAGTACATGCATACAATCAGTGAAAAAAAATGAGACAAAAATGACAATAATAATTATATAAAGAAAAAAATCGAAATTTGCATCCAAGAAGTCATACCTTTCTAAAAAAAGTATTAAGTTCGACATTAGAATGCCAGTGTGACAGTGTGTCGATTTTATTGATAACTGAATAACCTGATTAAATGTATATAATACTAAAATTGTGAATGTTCCAAATGTTTGTTCATCAAGTGTACATAAATGTAGGTAATAGTACTTACGTGAACTATTTATAAACACTGTACGAACTAGTCATCAAAGTACACAATAGAAAAACTACTGGTTTATGCCAAAGAAGCTTGAAAAGAAAATTTCAAATCTTGAGAAGAAAACGTTTTGACAGAAGTTTGCAATAATACTTTTTTATTGCGCAGTGTGCAATAATAAAGTACTTTAGACGTATCGTGAAGTATCAAATAATAGTCTCCTTTATACAGTGGTAGTTGAAAAAATAATTTACATAGTCGTAGATTGACGTTCTGTAATTAATATTTCTTTACCTAAAATCGGTCCCCGAAATGCAAATAACTAGCAAATAAAACTCGTATATATCTGAAGTGTAGATCGAGGACTTGCTCATAATATCAGTCTTCAAAGTGATCGTCAAACATACAAGTTTTGTATGTTAAAAGACTAGTTTGCAGACATTTTAACATCTCTCTTCAAAATGAGCATTTGACATAAAAAAATTAAAGTTGCTTTAATATCTTGAAGAGAATTATTGAATAAGTAACTAATTCGTTTAATGCAGAAAGGGGCTAAGTAGCATTGTGTATTCTGAGAAAAACAAGAAAATCTATGAATTTTCTCATTTAAAGATAACTGATGAAGTTTCTTATTAATGTAAATAAACGTAATTGGGTTATAAACTATAACTCTTTTTCTACTTCGCGTCTATACTAAAGCTGGTACAACACTGAACACTGAACAGACTCCTGTACTAGCTCTTTGAGTTTTGTAATCCTTCATGGGGTGTTAGAGCCTCACCATTATTATTATTAATAGAACTAGTGTAATTATTGTTTTGCCACGTTGGTGTTCATATTCAGAAATGTCACTGTCAAATATTAAAATTAACCTCAAAACGAAGAAAAATTGAGTTTTCAATTTAAAATGACACAATGAAGTTACATTTTTCATACTAACCACGACAAAAGTCCAAAATTTTACTTAAAAGTGGCATAATACTTGCGAAGTAGAATAATATTTGCTTTATGTTACTCATTCTTTAATATACTATTTCGGCACCAAACAAGGGGTATACAATAGGAGAACTCAAAAATACACGTATCTCAAAATGACGGAAAATATTACTTGGTCGCTTTTTGCAATAAATGATTCAATTAGTTTTAAGTCTCTAAATAAATGCCAAGATGTTGAAAATATAAATTTTTCTTAGGTTAATTTAATGAGTATGGCTGGTTTCAGTACGAGCGTTAGCGAGTAAATACTAAATATTTACATAAAACTGATATTAAATGTCAAAACATAACCAAGCTGTGCAGAACTCGTTTCTATGTACTAAATCACAATAAGCAGCTCCAGTTGATGTTATGCGTTTGGCAGTACTGAAGTGTACTGTTGGTGACACTGTAAGTTTATGTCAAGTTCGAGGTTAGCAGGTTAGATTTTGCGTCAGTCTGTGTCAAAACTGACCCAAAACCTAACCTGCTACCTCGAATTTGACATAGACGTACAGTATCACCAACAATACACTTTAGTACTGCTGAACGTAAAGCGAATAGCTGTTGCTATGCAGAAAAGTGTTGCTAATGCAGAAAAGTGCCACATTTCTAAACGATTTTGAATGTAGAAGATTAGGAAATAAAATGCGATAAATACATTTATTAAATAGTATACTAACATCTATAATCGCTTAAAAACTTAACAAGTGACACGAAAATAATAATTTAAACCAAGTCATTGTTTCCAACAAAGTTTAGTTTCCTACACGTAGCATGCATTTTGAATATAAACACTACACTTGTATAAAGCAGCATGTTGTAAATATTTAAGCCAAATAGTGAAGTTTTTGTTGGATATTTAATAATTATCATAAAATTTGTTGGGCTCCTGTCCCCCAGAATTAGTCATTCTCCTTAGCATTTATCAATTACGATTTTGCTGTACTAGCCAAAACCCGAAGGGTAGTACGTACACATGTTAAGCAGGAAGATTTCGGTTCAACAATCGCTTTGTTTTGATTTTTTTTCTCGAGTATGTAGAAGCTGAAACTTACTTATTGAAAATTATCGACGTTCGACCATCTCGCCTTACTTCCATAGAACATGAAATATAAATATCAAACAACCTCATTGAGCTTCTTTTATTAATTTTTATGTTGAAAATAAAAAAAATATTAATGGTCCAAGGTTGAGTTATTGGAACCCAGGCGGCCAAAACAGCGGATCGGTTCTAACGATACGGACTAAAAATAAATCGTATCGTATTGTATCGCTTACTGAAATATGGGAATAAAATATCAAGTATCGGAAGACAAAGTACTTGTACTTGAAAATATCTGGTCGTACAGCACATCCCTAGCCGAAACACAAGTTTGAAAACTGTTTTAGAATTAAATTGAATAACAATAAATCTGGAAATTAATTATAAAACGATAAAAATTTAGTTCCACAATTACCACAAACTTTGCCAGAGCGCCATTGCCTAGAAGTTCTCGTTCTGTATATTACATTTTAGCTGCTTATTATTACTGTTATTAAGTAAACTAACCATAATACTGAGTTGAGATTTATGTCCCCAAATGGCTCAATATAATGAATAACTTGAGGTTATATCATAAGTTCTATTTTGCCCTAGTATGTATGCAACTCAATAATCACTTGGATTGCCACTTAGCTAAGACTATTTCACTTACAATCCGCCAGAAACGCTACCTACTTCCGGTGCGGTCCTCGATGTGCACGTTATTTATCAGAAAATTGGGTGGCACTTTGAGACAGTCCTCGAAGTGCCCACTTGGTCCTTGAAATGACCATTAGCTATATGAAAAAGACCTCAATCTTTACAATCCACAAATATATATATATATATATATATATATATATAGTTGTTCTCACAGCTTGTGTGGTTACATACACAGTCAATCTTTTTCTTAACCAGGACAGAGGTTGGAATAACTCCAATCTCAGTGCTAACGCACAAGTAAAGGGTTTTTTTCGAGATGGAAAACTTCAAATTGAAATAAAACACAGAAAAATGTTGTTAATATCCATTAAATTGGCTTTATTTGAAAGATAATTTTATGGCATTTATGTTTGAATATGATTTTAGGCATGTGACCGCCGCGGCTGGCGTGTACGTGACGTAATCTGGAGGTCCAATTTTCACACACTCTTCGCAGTAAATCAGGCTGTATTTCGGAAATAACGCGTCGAATGTTGGCTTCCAAGTGCTTAATTGTTTCCGGTTTATCGACGTAGACATGCAGCTTTACATATCCTCAAAGAAAATAATATAACGGCGTCAAATCGCACGAAAGAGGTGGCCAGTTAACAGATCCATTTCGTGAATCTGTTAACTGGCCACCTCTTTCGTGCGATTTGACGCCATCAGATTATTTTCTTTGAGGATATGTAAAATCGCATGTCTACGTCGATAAACCGGAAACAATTGAGCACTTGGAAGCCAACATTCGACGCGTTATTGCGATTTACTGATTTACTGCAAAGAGTGTGTGAAAATTGGACCTCCAGATTACGTCATGTACACGCCAGCCGCAGCGGTCACATACCCGAAATCATATTCAAACATAAATGCCATAAAATTATCTTTCAAATAAAGCCAATTTCATGGACATTAAAAACATTTTTCTGTGTTTTATTTCAATTTAAAGTTCTTCGCCTCTAAAAAAACACCCTTTACCACGCTTTAACGGTTAGATTGAGATAAAACCACTTGTGTAATCGCCTGACGTTTCGTTTTTATTTAAAACTTTCTCAAAGGCTAGGTAAAAAATTTACAAATAAGCAACGTTGTTATAAAAGTTATTGTAAGTGAGATCTTACCTAACAACTTGTGGAAACCAAAACATGTTTTTTAAGGACTACAATATTTAAATTTGAATAAATTCATCGGCAAAAAGACAGTAGGTCACAAAAGTTACAGAGCTAAGCTACACATAACATAACTACAGTGGTTGTGTTTCTACGTATATTGATCAAACTTCTCAAAAGCCTGCGCCCTTGCTGGACATGTCAGCAGCACAGGCCATTGTATGGATTTTGAAAATGCAAAAATCATTACCACTGAACCAAATTCTAATCACCGCACTTTCATCGAAATGTGCCACATTTTTGGTACCAATAACACCTTAAATTTAAATATTGACATTGACCATCTGAGTGTTTCCTACCACCTTTTGGTAGCCATGTCCAATAATGATTTCTCCTTAGAATTTGTCCAACCGAGGCAGCCCAATGAGTGGTTACTTTTATCTTATCATATTTTCTTTCTACTCCCCCAATTCTATTACTACTTCTTTAATATTAATTTTCTAATAAACTCATTACGGTTCCACAGAAATTTAGTTATATTTAGATCTATTGGGGGTCTCTTTTTCCTCCATATTTTCTCAGGTTTGTCTTTTCCCCTGGTAAACTAACAAGTTAGGGGCTCAGTTAGAACTTTTTGTAGCTCATCCCCTTTTAGAACCCTCAGACATAACCCTTGCTGTTAACTGTTTGACTAGTCTCTTATTAGATTGCGTTGCACAAGCTAATTGGTCATTTCCATTTTGAACGTCCCTCGTAACATTTGGACGCCTTGCGCTCCGCGCATTCTCGGCTCTAACACCCTTCAGCAGGGTCCCCGCTACCATATGTGCAAAGTGTGCAATGCACACGGGCGCCATCCCTTAGAGGCGCCAAAAGCCAGGGTCCAAAAAAAATGCAAAAAAATTTGCAAAAAAAACAAAAGACAAAAATTTATTTTAAAATAAAAGTTGAGAAATTAAATAGGATTAGATATAAATACACACAAAATTTTATTAGTATATCATCCTGTTACTGCCGATTCCTATGTTGCGAGAACATGTCAGGCGGTAGTTTCTTGATTTTTCCTGTTCAGACATGAATAAAGCCTGGAGCGCTATGAAAGCGATGCATCGCCAGAGGCGTTTTTAAACCGGTTAGTTCACTGGACCGTGCGACCGTGCAACAAGTGCATAAAAACAAGTAATCCTATTAATTTTTACATTTAAAGTTATTTTTATTTTGTCAAGTGTTGTGTTGTATAATATTTTGTTTACTACTTTTTTTCTAAAAAATTAAGTGCTGAATACCTGCTGACTGCAATTTCAACGGTTTGATTTTTTATAAAATGGCAAGTGTTCCCTACTTTATACTATCAACATTAACCCTTTATAGGATACTGGTTATAATTTTTTTTTTACCCAAATATCTTTTTATTAATTGAAATGTCATGTACGAGTTTAAAAAGTAATTGGTTTTTTATCCATAACTCGCTTAGTTTTTATGCTATCGATCTTTTTTAAAAACCATTTTGTAGGGTTTCTTAAGGGCTATAAGATCAAATTAGTTTTTTTTTTCTGCCTTTATTTTTGAAAGGGTTTAAGCTGAAACGGCTCGAACAAATTGCTTTTTACTCAAATATGCAAACTTGGTGCTTATTATTGTACTTACTTTAGAAGTTAATTCCTAATTCCCATGAGTACTAATTATTTATTTGTTTTTTCAGGATAAAAGAGACCTTCAGGTGCGAAGTTTCGCGAGCAAAAGAAACTGAGACTACAAGAAAGGGAAAAAATGGCTGGATCTTTAAAGCACTTCTTGCAAAACAATCAAGATTCCACGGAGACTATCGATGCGACCGAATCTCAAGATTCTAAATCCGTAATATCAGTAACCGTGAGTGGACCATCTGAAATTTCAACAGAGGCGACCACGGTAACATCGGATCCTGCAACAAGTGGCGGCGGTTGTAGCAGCAAAACAGCTTCTACTGATGCAGAGCCCGATGAAGCGATGACACCATCCTCGTCTACAGCACTTGAACAATCCACTTCAGGTAATTCAGCTTGTGTAAGAAGTTCGGTAATGTCAGCTACCGGAATACCTGCTGCAAGTGACACTTTCGATGAAGGCTTTAATGAGGCTAGTGTCGATATAATTCCGTCCGACCCCGGTTTGTGGCCCGAAAGAATCACCAATGAGATAGCTACAATATTGGTTAAACGTGGTCCGCCCTTGATAGACATCAGTTTTAGCTTTCCTAGTAATAAAGATAAGAGAAATTTTTCGTGCAAATACTTTGTAAGAAGTCTAGCAAATGGAGAAAAAGTCGAAAGGACTTGGCTTATTTACTCTATTTCTAAAGATTCTGTATTTTGTTGTTGTTGTAAGTTGTTTTGTAAAACTCCTAACACTTTTTGTGATACAAATAGAGTATCTGATTGGCAACACTTGTCTTTGCTAATGAAGAGACACGAAACGTCAATTTTACACAACAGTTATATGAACACTTGGGTAAATTTAAAAAAAATGTTGGAGACATCTGCGACTGTTAATGCTCATCACCTGCGGATTTTAGAAACGGAAAAAAAAGTGGGCGCGACGGAAAGAATTATTGCGATTGTTAAGTATTTATCTACACAATGCTTGGCATTTCAAGGTTCTTCTAAATTACTTTTCGAACATGATAATAGAAATCTGGAAAGCTGTTGAGATGATTGCCTCTTTTGATTCAGTGATGAGACAGCACGTTAGCCGGGTGTGTAACTCCCAAAAAAAATCTGTTAAAATGGCTCATTATTTAGGCGTGCATATACAGAATGAAATAATTGAATTATTGTCGTCTAAAGTAAGAAATAATATTTTAGAAATGGTTCGCAGTTCAAAATATTTTTCAATAATATTAGATTGTACACCAGACACTAGTCATATTGAGCAAATTAGTCTTGTTCTGAGGTATGTTGTCATTAACACCACTTCAAAAAAGGTTGAAGTTAAGGAAAGTTTTATTGCGTTTAATCCAATACTGGACTCTACAGGGGAAGGGATATATACATTTGTGACAGAAATTTTGAAAAAATTAAATTTAAATATAAAAAATATTAGGGGACAAGGTTATGATAATGTACCTTGTGCGGCTCATACTTTGAACTTAACAGTAAATGACGCTTCTGAGGTGTCAGATGCTACAATAAACTTTTGTAATCTTGTGCAAGAGTTATATAATTGCTTTTCGTCATCCACAAAAAGGTGGGATGTTATGAGAAAAAATGTCCCCGGGTTAAGTTTAAAGCCTCTAAGTGAGACAAGATGGTCCAGCAGAATTGATGCAATAAAGCTCCTTAAACTTTATTTAATTAAGGTTTGCGAAAGTCTTCTAGAAGTAGCTGAAGATAATTCCTTTCACATTGCTGCAAGACATAAAGCGAGTTCCCTCTTAAAGTCTGTACAAAATTTTCAATTTATTTGTGGAATTATTATTTGGCATGACGTTTTATTTCATATAAATATTGTCAGCAAACAAATCCAAAGTGCTACAATTAATATTAAAGTATGCCAAACCTACCTAAAAAAATTAGTTGATCACTTCCAGCAATATAAATCTGACCAATCATTTCAAGAAATTCTTGTACAAGCGAAAGAAGTAGCGCTCTCTCTCGAAATTGAAGAAGACCTTCCACCGTTACCAACGGTCAGGAGGAAATTTAAACCAAAACTGTTTGACTATGAACACCGAGATGAGACCTCTCATGATCCAAAAATCGTCTTTAAAATTAGTTTTTTCTTAAAAATTATAGATCAAACTTTAAGCTCTCTAAAAAACCGATTTGACTTATTAAATGAGTATGATAATATTTTCGGATTTTTTAGCGACATATTCAAATTAAGTGACAGCGATCTTTTAAAACGTTGTTCTGTTCTTGAAAAACGACTGACAGATCAGGATAATAAGGATATAGACTCCAATGATTTGTTTAATGAAATTAAAGCGTTAAAGTTGTTTTCATTACTTGATGATACTGACCCCTAAGTATTTTACAATATATATTTGAAAACAATTTAATCTCCACCCTTCCAAACGTAAGCATTTCACTAAGAATTCTTCTGACATTGCCTGTATCTGTAGCTTCTGGCGAGCGATCTTTTTCAAAGTTAAAAATCATTAAAAATTATTTAAGATCGACAATGCTTCAAGAAAGATTGTCTGGGCTAGCAATATTAGCAATTAAACAAGAAATTTTTGATGGTATAAATTTTAGCGATGTAATTAATGAATTTGCAACAGCAAAGTCTCGGAAAATATCGCTACTACAATAGCTATTTTTATTTTTTTATTGTACCTAGCTATCATTTTTGATACGAAGTTACCTAGGTATTTGTTATCAGAAGTATCTGCATATTTTTTAAAATATCTAAGTATAAGTAGAAAGTAGTACTTATATATATGTAGACCTTAGGCAATATTTCTGTTGTGTTCCTAAAAAAATGTGATTTTTAGTTTTGGGTTATTTTCTAGTATTTATAAACAACGTGTCTATACCCCATTAGTTAAGTAAATGCTTTAAAATGGGTGTGAACAAGAATTTATTTTAATTTATTTTGTTATGATTTTATTCTGTTTGTTTCATTTTGATATTTTAGTCTACAAATAAATATGACTTCTAAAGTTCAGTTTTTTGCTTTATTTCAAGCACCTACCTACCTACCTACCTTCAAAAAAATAAATAAAAAAACATGATCCAAAATGCCTCAAGGGGCGCCAAAATCCTTTTTTGCACACAGGCGCCAGTAGCCCTTACGGGGGCCCTGCCCTTCAGACACCTGTCGCTGCCTGCTTAGAAATAATTTTCAATACCACGATTTTTATCAAACTGGCGGCCATTTTGGCCAAAAAGCTAATAAAATTATGGTAAATCAAATTTTAAATGTGCCAGTGAACTTTTAATTTGTAACCTGCCCAATGCAGAATCAAGTGTAGTTATGTTATGTGTAGCTTAGCTCTGTAACTTTGGTGGCCTACTGCCTTTTTGCCGATAAATTTGTTCAAATTTAAATATCGTCACATGTCCTTAAAAAACATGTTTTTGGTTTCCACAAGTTGTTAGGTAAAACCTCACTCACAATAACTTTTATAACAACGTTGCATATTTGTAATTTTTTTCCCTAGCCTTTGAGAAAGTTTTAAATAAAAACGAAAAGTCAGGCGATTACACGCAAGTGGTATTATTTTAATCTAACCATTAAAGCTTAGTACTTGTGCGTAGCACTGAGATTGGAGTTATTCCAACCCCTGTCCCAGTCAAGAAAAAAATTATATATATATATATATATATATACAAGGCGAAGAAATTTTTGACTGGGAAAGGGGTTATAGTCAACACCAAGAAAGTTATAAACTTTGAGGAAGTTTATAACTTTCTTGCATTCCTTGTCGGGTTTAAACAATTTTATCAATTTGACGGCCATTATGGCTTAAAACCAATAAAAATTGTAGTAATTAATTAATTTTAAATGTATTTGTGAATTTTTAACATGTAACCTGGGGACAGGAAATCTAGCATTACTTTTGTTGTGTGATATGCTGCTTCGTTCAGTGCTGCTTTTGTAAATTTAAAATTTGAAATCTGGTCACATGTTTTGTGAACTACATGTGCCTTTCTGGTTCTGTACCACAAGTTGTTAGGTCTTGATAATGATACAAATAAATATCGAAACGTCGACCTTAGCATCAAGTGGTTTTATTTCAACAAACCATTAATAGCTCTTGAAATCGTTGCCCAAGTACTGAGATTGGTGTTGACTATAACCCCTTTCCCAGTCAAAAATTTCTTCGCCTTGTGTAGTAACCACCGAGCTGTGAAAAGGACTTTGTTATATATATATATATATATATATATATATATATATATATATATATATAATAAAAAAAACTTTGATCTCAGTGCAACGCACAAGTACCAAACTTTAATGGTTAGATTGAAATAAAACCACTTGTATGTAAAGGCCTGACGTTTCGTTTTTATTTTAAAACTATTTCGAATGCTAGGAGGAAAATCACAAATAAGCAATGTTGTTATAAAAGTTATTATGAGTGAGGTCTTACCTAACAACTTGTGGAAACCAAAAACATGTTTTTAAGAACATGTGACGATATTTAAATTTGAACAGATTCCTCGGTAAAAAGGCAGTAGGCCACCAAAGTTACAGAGCTAAGCTACACATAACATAACTACACTTGATCCTGCATTGAGCAGGTTACAAATTAAAAGTTCACTGGCACATTTAAAATTTGATTTACAATAAAGCTAATAAAGCTATCAGCTACAATCAAAGGAATTTTCCGTAACCAGGTTCAAATTACCATTGCAGACAAACATCAGCATGTCTTGAAAGACTACTTTTCTAAACTCAAAGACAAAACACCATCTCTTTTAACTCCGTATGCAGTCTACCAAATTAATTGCCAGAATTGTGACTCATCGTATATTGGACAATCAGCCCAAAGACTCAATGCTAGGCTAACCCAACACAAGAGTGATTCCAAAGTCAAACCCAAGGCCTGTGCGTTAGCCACTCATGTCAACAATACTGGCCATAGCATGGATTTTTCAAACCCCAAAATCATAACTACTGAACCTAACAATAACAGGCGTTTCTCATTTGTTTAGTCTGGAGAATGGGGTTCCTCAGGGATCAGTCTTGAGCACCACTTTGTTCATCTTAGCTGTGAATGATATATGCTCCTCCGTTGAATCGCCAGTTAAATATGCTCTTTATGCAGACGACCTTATTCTGTACTGTTCAGGAAAAGTCACCTCAACTACATGCGATCTACTGCAAACTTCAGTAAATGATCTAACTGATTGGGCAAGGAAATCAGGTTTTAACTTTTCTGCCCCTAAATCTAAAGTTATTAAATTCAGCAGACGAAGGGCTAACCACTTTTTTCCGCATATAACACTAAATGGTGTGCCGTTACAAGTGGCAGATTACCACAAACTTCTAGGTTTAACTTTCGATAGTCGACTTACTTGGAGACAGCATATACAGGACATTAAAGGAAACTGCTCGAAAAGTATAAATATTCTAAAGACATTATCGCACCACCACTGGGGAGCCGAAGAAGAAGCTCTTCTTAGAATATACAGAGCCTTGGTTCGCTCCAAACTAGATTACGGAAGCATAGTGTACTGTTCTGCTAGCAAATCTAATTTAAAAAGTCTGAACGCAGTGCACAATTCTGCACTTCGTATTTGCCTTGGAGCTTTTAGATCCAGCCCTGTTGAATCGCTCTATTGCGAGGCACATGAACTCCCTCTTACACTACGTCGCGAACAACTTCTCGTATCGTATTCTGCCAGAGTATCTGCTAACCCTAATAATCCAGTCTTCAGTATACTCAACTCTGCTCAAATATTACCACCTAACTCTCCTAGAAGGCTTCCCTCGGTCACACAAATATTAAAACCATTATTAGGAAACAGTATTCTCACCAAGACCCGTGCTATCCCAATTTCAAAGATACCTCCTTGGACCAAAAGGTTACCCTGCATCAATACATCTCTGTGTAAATACAAAAAGCTCGAAACTCCTAACTGCATCTTCGTGCAATCCTTCTTACAATTGATCAACTCGAAACAGTTTGATAACATCCTATATACTGACGCATCAAAAAACGAAAATGGTGTTAGTTGCTCAGTTACCACATCAGATGCTACCATGGCAAGGCATCTACTGCCCACCAACTGTAGTGTTCATACCGGGGAACTGTACGGAATCCTGATGGCACTTAATATGACAACGGGCGTGAATGAGACAGTTGCAATATGCACAGATTCACTTGCATCCATTCATTCCTTAGAAAATATGTACACTGACAACCCTCTGGCTCAAGATATACATGACGTTTGCCAACTTCTTGCCGCCCAAGGTGTCTCTATAACCATCATCTGGGTGCCATCACACGTCGGTATCACCGGCAATGAAAGAGCCGACCAAGCAGCTAAGGAAGCTTTATCGTATGACCTGCCTGTAGAAGAAGTCCAACTCCACAAAGACCTCAAAAACGTTCTGAAGCAAGAAATTTCAAATAAATGGCAAATTTTTTGGCTACATTCAAATACCAAGCTGTCCGCGATCCAACCCAGAATTAATAAAAGCAGCTTACCGCCTATGACCAGAACAGATAAAATCATACTACGGAGACTAAGAATCGGACACACCCGTGCAACACATGGCTACTTGATGGAATATGGCAACCCACCTCTCTGCGAGCACTGCAACACTCGCCTAACAGTGAAGCACATTCTCGCGGAATGTCCTCAATATGCTGAAGCCCGTCAACGTTATAGCCTCAAATCAGACCTCAAAGAAGACCTTAACTGTTGTAACCATTTTAGAAATATAATTAATTTCCTACAAAATATTAAAATGTATGACCAAATTTGAAATAATTTATATGCATACTGTTAACCTCTATCTGCGTTAATTTAATTTTTAGTTCATTGTTTGTAAACTTTTTTGTACCTGTGCCATTGACCAAAGTAGTCGAGGCACGTAAAGCTAAAATAAATAAATAAATAATAACAGGCGTACTTTTATAGAGATGTGTAGCATTTTCGGGACTTCGAATGCATTAAATTCAAAAAAAGATATTGACAGTTTAAGTGTTTCCTATCACCTAGTGCTATCTATGGCCAATAATAAATTTTCTTTTAATTTTTAACTTTAAACTCAAATTATTTGTGTTAAATAAGGTGGACCGTCCGACCACTTCTTGGTCTCCCCTCGTAATATTCAGACGCGTGCATTATTGCGCATGCGCGAATTATCAACATGCAGGAATTTCTCACATTTTACATCTGTTCATGACCTTGCCGGCCATGTCCTAAATTTTATAAATTAACAATTTTTAAACTGGTTTCAATTGTGTCTGTGTATTTTAAAGTGTTATTATACCAATCAGTAGTACTTAGTGTGCGTCTAAGTTTAAGAAAAATGCGGCCTCACCACTTCCTTTCTCGTTCAAATTATAAATTTTCCATCAACACATGTTAACAGCATTAAGGTTATGCACTGGTATTTTGCGGTAAGTTCATAAACTGCTTGTTAGATCACCTTTGTACTATTGTAAATTTCCTTCTTAGATCATCGATAACGGAATAAAAGAATTCTGAAACGTCTGACGAGATACAATGTGGTTTTAATTTCCTATAACCAATAAAGCTCTGAATATTGTCCCAGTCATATTAAACTATTCTGTAACCACACGAGCTGTGAAGAGTTTTTAAATTTACTATATATATATATATATATATATATATATATATATATATATATATATATATATATATATATATATATATATATATATATATATATATATATATATATATACATACACCCGGTCATTGTGACCTCCAAAATAGATACGTGCCTCACGAAGTCACCTCTGAAATTGCGTTGTCACTTCCGTTTTCGGAGGTGACAACGTTTCGCCATACTTTTCACAAATTCCACCACTAGATGTTGCTCAGAGTCCATTCCCGAAAATTTTCCCGGAGGTGATTCTGACCCCAAGTACCTGCAAAACGGTCTTTTAGTTTGAGTATAGACCGGTGGCGCTGGGATCGCTTCTAAGCTAGGCAAGCCCTGTGCGAAGTTGCCTCCGGTATACGTAAAGCATATTATGACCTCCAAAATCGCGGCAACATCGCTTTTGACCTGCGGGCGTCGCTAGCTTATTTTATTTGATATTTTAGATCACAAGTAGAAGTCGGGAGACATAACTTGTTATTTATTTTTAAGCACTGATTCTCGAGCAGACTTGCTGTTCAATAGCATACTAAGCATTAAGATCGGGTGTTTCGTTTTTGTATAACTTCCTAATAATTACGCGTACAGGGAGTAAGAAGGTATGTCGCATTTTCGTTACATTTGGAAATTTCCTTTTGTTTTTGAGCTACAGTCAAAAATCGATATGGTTGCGACTCCGATTATACATTCATTATAGGTATATGGCATTATGTTTACGTGTTTTTAATTTAAGCAGTTCAAAGTATGTTTTGCAAAAAACAAGCGTTTGACATCACTTTTATTCTGCTTCTTTTTCAAAACAAGTACATGTTATGCTAGTTTTTTTTAATAAAATGCCAAATGATAATTTTTTTGGGTTTTCTTTTCCTATTTAGGGCTTTTAAATTATTTTCAATTTAAATCGTTAATTTTCGTGGGGGTTTATCGGTCTAGTTAATTAAATTAAAATAAAACACATAGTTTTTTCTATTAAGCTGAATTTTAATAATGATGCATGATTTCCTCGTATTATCTAAAAAAGACCCTGAATTAAGCTAATTTTAAATTGCCTTTTCCCGCATTTAATAATAATAGTGATATCTAATAATGACCTGTAAGGAAAAATCATTTAAAGAAGTTAGAGAATTAAAGACACAATGCTTCAAAATGCAGTAATTAACAGACTGAATAGAATAAATAATAACTACATTAACTCAAACTTCTGTACGCATCCTAGCAAGTTGGTTCATCAGTTTGAGTATGTGAAACAATACACAAATTTATACACACTACTAGGAATTATTCCAATTTCATATATGTTTTGATATCTTACCAGCTGTATTTTTAGCGAGGGTTTAATACTATTGTCTTCAACTGGCAAAGTAATTTGTTATTCATTTGATTGACATGATGAACTCGTTTGAGAAATGTTACCCTCTGGTTCAAAGTCACGGTCACTATCATCATCTACAGTGTCTGATTCACTTACAATAGTAGAAAAGCTACTAATTTTCTGATTACTTAGTTTTGAAATCTCATCATTCGCTTTTTTCCGAGGAAGAAATAATTGGGCAGGGGATAAATTCTGCATAGATTTTGTCTACAAATATGCTGGATTTATTCTGAAATTGTTCTAGGAAAGGATCATTACTATTATTTTCTTGCAGGTTATGAGCATCAAGTGTTTCTACGGGAAAGTCATAGAAGTTATTGCTATTAATCCATTCCTATAAATAAATAAATAATATTTTATTACATTTTCCGAACGAAACATTAAATTGTTTAAACACACGAGTCTTCTGAGAACTAAATTGTTCGTGAGAAATTTCACCTGGTGATCCGTAAATTTCACGTCTTTTCTGTGGTTTTTCCCCTGGTCAAAATTTTAAAATAAATCTAGTGTGATACACGCACACAACTTCCTTTTACAGTGATCTTATAATTAGCCAAAAATTAGATTTTTAATTTTTAGGCATTTGTCAACAATTTTCAAAAATTACAAATTCTACAGAAACCGTACAAAATAAAGCGTTAGTTCAAGAGACACATTTTCTCTAAAATGTTAAGCTGAATTCAAAAATGTAATAATATACCGGGTGTTCTATTTAAAATAGGAGTTAATAAAAAAACAAAATAAACCCATTTGAGAGGTGTTCAACTGGAAATTCACTTATCTCACATCAATACACATTAAAAATGTAAAGTTTGGAAAAAATCGTTAGAGCCGTTTTTGAAAAAATCGAAAACTGAAAAATCACAAGAAAAAACACCATCCTTCCGGTTATGCAATTTTCTTTAAAAGCTTGCTGTCGCATCTAGACAGTACACAAAACTTATATATGAAGTTTCAATGCCATACCTCGTTTTTGAGATATTCTGTTAACACACAGACTGACAGACAGACCAATGAACAAAAATATGTTTTTTGGGTCCAGGGGACTCTAAAACTTGAACATCTGTTGAAAACTCAATTTCGAATTTTTGGGGTGAATCCAATACTTTCTTTATTGTAAAAAGAAGTAAAAGAAATCTTGCATTTTTTGTTCAAAATACAAATAATTTATTGATTCAATGTGCCTCCTTGTAGGCAGTGAAGGTACATAACATAAATTATTGGTGAAGGTCTTGGGGTCATAAAAAAGTGGGGTAGTAACTGCAGAGGTTGTTATATTTTTTAAATAAAGATATTACAACATGCATGTTGGAGGCCATATTACCATTAACATACCATAGAGATTACCTAAAGAAAAGGCAACCCGCATTGTTTTCCAAAATAAAATATGTAGGTAATATTAAGGAAGCTTTAACATGTCTAGATTATTTTGCTAACGTGCAGATAAGTTTTTCTGTCTTTTGGAGCAGCAAGATTGTCAATAAAATGTCATAAAAGCTGCTTGTCAGCAAAATGGCCATTTGAGAAAAAGTGACTAAGCTCTAAAAAATAACTTTTCAAAATTAAAAAAAAACAACAATTTATAGTTTATTGTTCTGTTTGGCGTTATTTTGAATTTTTTAACCATGTTTGAAAATTTGTCATACAATGTCTAATTTGTTCATGTTCCCTGGTTTTCTATAATTTACTGCAAAAATTCGAAAATACAAATTAAACTCATACCTTGACGACTGGTATCACTGTCCAGAATATAATACCACATGTTTTGTTGAAAAGTCTCTGAAATGGATTAAAGATTCCAAAAAGCAACATGGCTTGCTGTGCTACTTATTAATTTTTGAAATCTTCCGAAAATATTTGCAAAATTATAATTCAATGCGTTTGGCATTTCTTGTTGAAGAAAATTTTAAATAAATTAAGTAGATTTTTGAAAATGAAACACCTCAGGAGAATGGCAGGGAAAACTAAATGGGACAGAATAAAAAATGAAGACAAGAGAAATAACCAAACAGGAACCAATAATGGAAAAAATAAAAAATAAACAACTAAACTGGTACGCGCACATAACAAGAATGGAACCTAACAGAATAGCAAGAGGAATAACGGAAGCTGGAAAACCAACCAAAAAACAAAGAGGCAGACCCAGAAGAAAATGGATTGAACAAATCAAAGAAATAGGACTAGAAAGGGAGTGACAATGGATGAAATGAAATAGATGAAAAAGCTGGATACAGGACTAGAACCCAGTATCCGACGCCCGAAAGGGCATTAAGGATTAGAGAAGAAGAAGAAGAAGAAGAAGAAACATTTTCCGGAAAAATATAAATATTTACTAAAAACCTTATAAATAAATGAATGGAAAATTATTAACAATATTTGTAATATTGTTATATTCTCGGTTTTCTAAAATCGTCTAAAAGTACCGGGTGTTAACATGTAAACAATATTCAAAACCTACTAGATGTAATTCTTTTTAAAACACTCGATATTTTCGATAAAATTCTCGTTTAGCGCAGATATACTTCTAGATAATTTTCTTTAAAGATGTAAATTAAACTCTTTACTTCAATTATAATGTATGATTTTATATTATCTGAATTTGGGTAGGCACATACCATTTAACCAGTGGCGTAACAAGACGGTTTGGCGCCGGTGTGCAAGAATAAATGATAGCCGCTGTAGACCAGAAGTTTCAGAAAAAAGAGGGTGGGGGGGGGTCAATTTTTGGTCATGCAACACTTTAAATTTAAAAGAAAATTAATAAGCTCTTTTCTTAACATGAAAGGTTACTTACTGCAAAATAAAACAGATTTAGATGTTTCAATCCTTTATTAAATACAAGCAAACGGCGCGCTACGCGCACGGTGGGGCACGTGTGAAATAGGATACGCCGAAGGCCAAGCTGCGAGCCGACCGCTAAGATAAGAAAAACAAATATAAACATCTGCGAAGCCGGAACGTGAGTTTGATTTTGTGCCACAGACAGACAGACACACATTAAGGAAAATTATATTATAGATAACATAATAATAATAATAATAATAATAATACCATTATTCCCTATTGGGACATAGGGTATTCGTATATTCTCTCCAGTTGTCATTTTCCTTTGCTATTTGGCTCAGATGTGCTATAGTCGTTCCTGTCTCTTGTTTTACAGTTCTCCTCCACGTTTTTCGCGGGCGTCCTCTGTTTCTGAAACCCTAAGGGTCCCAATCAAAACTTTTCTGCAAATTTCAGTTTCATTTTTTCGCAATGTATGCCCTAACCATCCATATTTTCTTCTTCTAATTTCTATATTAATGTCCACCTGATTTGTTCGGTTCCAAAAATTTTTGTTCGAAATAGTTACTGGCCACCAAACACAAAGATACTTTTGCTCCGAATAACATATAGTATTTTTTCTTCAAACGTTTTTATACGCTGACGAGCGGCAGATAAAGTTGTCAGCGGCAGATAATAACTTTATCTGCCGCTCGTCAGCGGCAGATAATATTATCTGCTGCTTGGCAATAAAGTGACAGTTTAGGAATAAATCAAGTATATTTATTTCAAAATTAGAATTCGTTTTCATAGAAATGCATTAGTTCTACTTAAGTAAGTTGAGAATATTGACGTTTTAACGAAAATTTCACATTTTTTGAATTTTATAACCTAATAAATCATAATTCCGTAAACAAAAGCGAATCAAAAAAATCTTTTATAGACATACGTAGTTTATTACGTAGATTGGAATTCTATAAACAAAAGTACATCATCCTATTTAAAATTTTAAAGTTACAACCCACCCCTCAAAACACAGATAGGAGGTAAATGTCAAAAATATGTTTAAATATGTACCCCCATCTCCCTATTACCTCACAAAAGTTTCATGAAAATATTGTAAACGGTTTTCGAGATATCGCTTTGTAACACTTTAAAAAACTCACCCGGTAGATATATAAATATGTAGGTATAGCACTTTAATTAAACTCTTCTTTGCGAGACTTTGCTAAAGCTAACATATCTATCAGTGAATTAAAACCAAGAGTACTGGCTCTTACTTTCTCGATACTGAGTAATGCAAAACTCTTTAGGCGTATTTGGCTCATCTTACTTAGCAAAAAGTGTTTAATAATTTTTAATTTAGAAAAAGATCTCTCAGTGGAGGCTGTAGTGACGGGATGTAAAAAATAGAATATAAGCTGTATACAAATCTGGAAAGCTAGCCAATGATGTGTAATTAGACAGACATTTTTCTCCCACTTCCTTCACTGATAAGCAAAATTTAATACTAGTTGTGCACGAAGATCGAAATTGTACAATTTACTTTAGTAAGCCGTCATCGAGATCAGTTTCATACGTAGTTTGAAGTAATTTGGCACCCTCTATGACCTCTGTATCTGAGGCAATCGTCAGAAATTTGAGGTTTGAAACTTTGAATTTATAGTATGTTACTATGCACTATGCACTATGAAATCTAAGAATCACAAACACACACTAGAGCTGGAACTTCTAATCTACCCAAAAGGAGAAAAGACTGCGCACTCATAGTCTGTTGCCGCTTTGAACCTCTATTCTAGGAAAACTTTTATTTTCACAAAAAACTCCGCTACCGCGGCGCCTATATACATTCGGCGCGGAGGTTCTTTGCACCCCCTGCACATATGATAGTTACGCCACTGCATTTAACCAATTTAATTATTTATTAATACTTGTCTTAATTAATCAATATAACATAAAGCATTCGAATTTCGAGACGAGACCGAGACCAGTCTCGTGGAACCGAAGCACTATATTTAACTTTTTTGAATGCTTTTGAAAGTTTCTTTCATGTGTAGATGCTTATTTATAAGCGCTTATTCTCTTCACAGAAATTCTTTTTAATCCGCGCTCTAATAAACTATGGCACATAAAGTAACTAGTTTTCTCTCTTAGTGTCACTAGTAATTGGCCTCTAGAAGTCACTTGTCATTGTCACGTTCGTCACAAAACACGAGCTTTATAGAATAGAACTACAAGCATTGATTGAGATATCTACAACTCAACATTTAGCGATAACTAAGATCTATTTATAGAACGGGATGTGGGAATGAGATCACCCCAAGCTGCGATAAGTGACAACACTGCTGGAGGAGAGTTAGACGTATCCATTACAATATATACATATAAGAATGGAGGCGACATTGTATTTTATGTATCCGTAATATATACGAAATATTTTGTTTGAAAAACATTACCCCTCTTTTGAGAAACGTGTTTTAGACATTCCCCTCTTCACAAATATACCCTTATATACGGATCTGCATAGCGGGATAACCCAGACGTCAGGTCGTCTTATTTATGACTCGGAGGTGACAGCTTAACAGGCATACATATATATATATATATATATATATATATATATATATATATAAAGATAGTCCCTCTCACAGCTTGTGTGGTTACATACACAGTAAAATGTTATTTCTTGACTGGGATAGGGGTTGGAAAAACTCCAATCTCAGTGCTACGCACAGGTACCAAGCTTTAATGGTTAGATTGAATTAGTATGTTTCGCCTGACGTTTCGTTTTTATTCAAAACATTATCAAAGGCTATGGACAAAAATTTACAATAAGCAACGTTGTTATAAAAGTTATTGAAAGTGACAGTCTTACCTAACACCTTGTGGACCAAAACACATGTTTTATTAAAAGCATGTGAAGATATTCAAATTTGAACAAATTCATAAACAGGGGCAGTAGGCCACCAAGATTACAGACCTGGGCTGCACATGATATAAATACACTTAGTCATACATCTAGTCGGTTACACATTAAAAATTACTAGCACATTTAAAATTTGATTTACAATAATTTTATTAGCTATTTGGCCAACATGGCCGTCAATTAGATAAAATCGTGATATTATTTCTAAGCAAACAGCGACAGGTGTGAGACAAATTGTTACTACCGCGCATGCGAGGAGCGCAAGGCGTCCAAATATTACGAGGGACGTTCAAAATGGAATTGACCAATTAGCTTGTACAATGCAATCTAACATAAGACTAGTCAAAAAACGACGACAAGGGTTATGTCTGAAGGTTCTAAAAGGTGGAAACTACAAAAAGAGTCCCAATTGAGCACCTAAGTTGTAAGTCTACCATGGGAAAAAAAACAAATGAGAAAAAATGGAGGAGAAGAGACCCTACATAGATCTAAATATAACTAAATTTATTGTGGGACCGTATTGAGTTTATTAAAAATTTATTATTAAAGAATTAGTAATAGAATTGAGGCAGTAAAAAGAAATATTATAAGATAAAAGTAACTACCCATTGGGCTTTCTCGGTTGGAGAAATTCTAAGGAGAAATCATTGTTGGACATGGCTAACAAAAGGTGGTATGAGACACTAAGATGATCAATGTCAGTATTTGAATTTAAGGTATTATTTGTACCAAAAATGTGGCACATTTCGATGAAAGTGCGGTGACTAGAATTTGGTTCAATAGTAATAATTTTTGTATTTTCAAAATCCATACAATGACCAGTGCTGTTGACATGTCCAGCAAGAGCGCAGGCTTTGGGTTTAAGACGAGAGTCGCTTTTATGCTGAATAATTCTTGATTTCAACCTCTGAGAAGTTTGACCAATATACGTAGAAGGACAACCACTACAGTTTATCTGATAGACGGCATTAGGGGTTAGGAGAGCTGGAGTTTTATCCTTTAATTTTGAGAAACAATCTTTTATGATATGATGGTGTTTGTCCGCAATGATAATATGATCGAACTTACGAAAAACCTGTTTAATTATATGAGAAAGTCCTTGGACGTAAATGAGACTTTTGTAAAGTGGAGGTTTATCATTTATATTATTATCAGAATTTTCTGGTGGAATGATCCTGCCCTTGGGGGTGGAGTATAAGATAGAATTTAATAAAGAAATAGGATAATTATTTAATTTGAGAGTATTAACTAATTTATTGAGATTAACTGCGTGAAAATCCGGATGCGAGATCGTTAAGATTCTGTGCTTGAGCCCTTTCACTACATTCAACTTATGTCGAATGTTGTGTATAGAATGGAAATTCAGATAACGGCCAGAACTGGTTGGTTTAACATACCAATCCAGTTTAATAGTGTTGGAATTCGTTCTGATGACCAGGGTGTCCAGAAAGGGGACAGACCTATCCTTTTCTCTTTCCACTGTGAATTGGATGTGAGGGTTGAAACCATTGAAAACACTCAGCACATTGGCAACGTCGTCGACCGGTACTGCACAAACCAGATCATCAACATACTGGTAAAGAAACGGAAATTGAAAAGCCAGCTTGGGGATGCTTTCCTTTATGATGGTATTGACTATGATTTCGGCCAAAATGGGGGAAAGAGTTGAGCCCATTGGGGATCCAAAGATTTGTTTATAAAGCAAACAGCGACAGGTGTCAGACAAATTGTTAGAACCGCGCATGCGTGATATTATTTCTAAGCAAACAGCGACAGGTGTCAGACAAATTGTTAGAACCGCGCATGCATCACGATTTTATCTAATTGACGGCCATGTTGGCCAAATAGCTAATAAAATTATTGTAAATCAAATTTTAAATGTGCTAGTAATTTTTAATGTGTAACCGACTAGATGTATGACTAAGTGTATTTATATCATGTGCAGCCCAGATCTGTAATCTTGGTGGCCTACTGCCCCTGTTTATGAATTTGTTCAAATTTGAATATCTTCACATGCTTTTAATAAAACATGTGTTTTGGTCCACAAGGTGTTAGGTAAGACTGTCACTTTCAATAACTTTTATAACAACGTTGCTTATTGTAAATTTTTGTCCATAGCCTTTGATAATGTTTTGAATAAAAACGAAACGTCAGGCGAAACATACAAGTGGTTTTAATTCAATCTAACCATTAAAGCTTGGTACCTGTGCGTAGCACTGAGATTGGAGTTTTTCCAACCCCTATCCCAGTCAAGAAATATATATATATATATATATATATATATAAATTTAAAAACTCTTCACAGCTCGTGTGGTTACAAAATAGTTCAATATGTTGACTGGGAGCGGAAGAACATCCAACCCTCAGTACTGGGCACAATATTCAGAGCTTTATTGGTTAGGAAATTAAAACCACATTGTATTCTGTCGCAGACGTTTCGGAATTTTTATTTTATTCCATTTTCAATGCCTAAAGAAGAATTTACAATAGTACAAAGGTGATCTAACAAGCAGTTTATGAACTTACCGCAAAATACTAGCGTACAACCTTAAAGCTGTTAACATGTGTTGATGGAAAATTTATAAATTAAATATGGAAGGAATTGGTGAAGCCTCATTTCTTATTAATCTTAGAAGCACACTACGTACTACTGATTGTTATAATTACACGTTAAAATACACAGACACAATTAAAATCAGTTTAAAAGTTGTTAATTTGTACAATCTAGGTCATGGCTGACAAGGTCACTGCAGTTATAAAATGTATGAACTTCCTGCATGTTTGATAGTTCGCGCATGCGTAAAGGTGCACGCGTCTAAATGTTACGAGGGGAGACCAAGAAGTGGTTGGACTGTCCACCTTATTGAATGAAAATAATTTGAGTTTAAAGTTAAAGATTTAAGGAAAATTTGTTGTTTGCCATAGATAGCAAGAGGTGATAGGAAACACTTAAACTGTCAATATCTTTTTTTGAATTTAATGCATTCGAAGTCCCAAAAATGCTACACATTTCTATAAAAGTACGTCTACTAGTGTTAGGTTCAATAGTTATAATTTCGGGATTTGCAAAATCCATGCTATGGCCAGTATTGCTGACATGAGTGGCTAACGCACAGGCTTTGGGTTTGACTTTGGAGTCACTCTTGTGTTGGGTTAGCCTAGCATTGAGTCTTTGGGCTGATTGTCCGATGTACGATGAGTCACAATTTTGGCAATTAATTTGGTAGACTGCATACGGAGTTGAAAGGGTTGGTGTTTTGTCCTTGAGTTTAGAAAAATAATCTTTCAAGACATGCTGATGTTTGTCTGCAATAGTGATGTGAACCTGGTTGCGGAAAATTCCTTTAATTATAGCTGATAGCTCGGGGATATAGATGAGGCTTTTGTAGACTGGTGGCTTAGGAGGTGGTTCTTCTGTGTCAGCAGGGATTTCGTTATTACTTCTCCTGTTATTGTTGTTAGCAGATATAATAGAGTTCAGAAGGGCTACTGGATAATTATTCGATTTAAGGATGGTTTTTAATTTATTTAAGTTGGTATTGTGAAAATCTGGATGCGATATTGTCAGGATTCTGTGTTTTAGTCCTTTCACCACATTGATTTTGTGGCGGATATTGTGAAGGGAACGGAAGTTCAGAAACCTTCCTGAGCTGGTCGGTTTTATGTACCAGTCCAGTTTAATCATGTTGGAATCAGTCCTGATGACTAGGGTATCCAAGAAGGGAACGGAATTCTCTGTTTCCTTTTCAACCGTAAATTGAATATGTTGATTATATTGATTGAAGACCTCTAACACTTTGTCTATTTCATTCGCTGGTGCTGCACAAATTATATCATCTACAAACTGGCATAAGAATGGAAATTGGAAATCCAATTTTGAAGAACAGTCCTTAATGATGGTGTTCACAATAATTTCAGCTAAAATGGGAGAGAGGGTGGAGCCCATGGGAGACCCAAATATTTGTTTATAAAAGGAATTATTAAAAGTGAAATATGTAGAATCAAAAATAAATTTTAATAGGGCTAAAAATTCAATTTTAGGAATTTGAGTATTAGGTTCTATTAAATTCCAATTAGTTTCTATTATTTGTGTGACTAACTGAAGTGGTATGTTGGTAAAAAGTGACACTACATCCAAAGAAAAAATGACATAATTGGGTGGTAATTGAAAGTTATTCATCAAAGTGCTAAAGGCAAAGGTATCTTTCACTCTGTAATTATTGTACTCTGTAAATGACTGGCTTAATATTTCTGCTATAAACTTAGATAGGTTCCTATCCGGAGATTGGGGCGATGAAACAATAGGTCTGCAAGGTGTGTCGGGTTTATGTATTTTAGGTAACCCATAAAGTTTAGGAGACACGGCATTGTGACAAATAAGACGTTTGTAGGTGATATCATCTATATAATGTTTGTTCAGCAGGTTTTTTATAAGTTTATTTAGTTTAGTCTCAATTGTAGTGGTGGGGTCTTTAGGAATTTGTTTATAGACTTTATCGTCTTGCAGTAACGTTTGCATTTTATTTACATAGTCTGTACGGTCCAGAGCTACTGTGACATTACCTTTGTCTGACGGAACAATTAACAAGTTAGGGTTGGATTTTAAGAAACTGCTGCATTCCTTTTCTATTGAACTAAGTGGATGTTGTTTAATATGATTTTTTAAATAGTCGGTTATATGAAAAGCTACACACAGAAAAAAGGTTACTCTATAGTTTACTTAAAATAGAGATTAATGATGCTAACGACCTGATTAGAAAATTACAAAGTAATGTGTACCACGCACGTGCACAATCCAAATTATTATTACCACGTCAAATCTTTAATAGCTTCAACAGCAAGCAAAACAAAAGCTTTCAATATATATTTAATAAAATCAGGGTTAGCAATGTTAATAAGATCAATCGCTTGAAGATCCCTATGATATCTTGTAATAACAATGTTCCGAGTAACTGGTTTAGAAATTTAACTACTGTACAAATACCAGATAAGATACAACAGTTTCTGTCACTTGGACCCAAATTTGGTTTGCCTGTCCGCTTAGACAATAAATTAACTCTATTCAAATATTTATCTCAAATAGAAGATCTTGTAAATGCCTTAGATAGCAAAGATAGAAACAATTTCAGATCACTCATAGCTTTTCATATAACCGACTATTTAAAAAATCATATTAAACAACATCCACTTAGTTCAATAGAAAAGGAATGCAGCAGTTTCTTAAAATCCAACCCTAACTTGTTAATTGTTCCGTCAGACAAAGGTAATGTCACAGTAGCTCTGGACCGTACAGACTATGTAAATAAAATGCAAACGTTACTGCAAGACGATAAAGTCTATAAACAAATTCCTAAAGACCCCACCACTACAATTGAGACTAAACTAAATAAACTTATAAAAAACCTGCTGAACAAACATTATATAGATGATATCACCTACAAACGTCTTATTTGTCACAATGCCGTGTCTCCTAAACTTTATGGGTTACCTAAAATACATAAACCCGACACACCTTGCAGACCTATTGTTTCATCGCCCCAATCTCCGGATAGGAACCTATCTAAGTTTATAGCAGAAATATTAAGCCAGTCATTTACAGAGTACAATAATTACAGAGTGAAAGATACCTTTGCCTTTAGCACTTTGATGAATAACTTTCAATTACCACCCAATTATGTCATTTTTTCTTTGGATGTAGTGTCACTTTTTACCAACATACCACTTCAGTTAGTCACACAAATAATAGAAACTAATTGGAATTTAATAGAACCTAATACTCAAATTCCTAAAATTGAATTTTTAGCCCTATTAAAATTTATTTTTGATTCTACATATTTCACTTTTAATAATTCCTTTTATAAACAAATATTTGGGTCTCCCATGGGCTCCACCCTCTCTCCCATTTTAGCTGAAATTATTGTGAACACCATCATTAAGGACTGTTCTTCAAAATTGGATTTCCAATTTCCATTCTTATGCCAGTTTGTAGATGATATAATTTGTGCAGCACCAGCGAATGAAATAGACAAAGTGTTAGAGGTCTTCAATCAATATAATCAACATATTCAATTTACGGTTGAAAAGGAAACAGAGAATTCCGTTCCCTTCTTGGATACCCTAGTCATCAGGACTGATTCCAACATGATTAAACTGGACTGGTACATAAAACCGACCAGCTCAGGAAGGTTTCTGAACTTCCGTTCCCTTCACAATATCCGCCACAAAATCAATGTGGTGAAAGGACTAAAACACAGAATCCTGACAATATCGCATCCAGATTTTCACAATACCAACTTAAATAAATTAAAAACCATCCTTAAATCGAATAATTATCCAGTAGCCCTTCTGAACTCTATTATATCTGCTAACAACAATAACAGGAGAAGTAATAACGAAATCCCTGCTGACACAGAAGAACCACCTCCTAAGCCACCAGTCTACAAAAGCCTCATCTATATCCCCGAGCTATCAGCTATAATTAAAGGAATTTTCCGCAACCAGGTTCACATCACTATTGCAGACAAACATCAGCATGTCTTGAAAGATTATTTTTCTAAACTCAAGGACAAAACACCAACCCTTTCAACTCCGTATGCAGTCTACCAAATTAATTGCCAAAATTGTGACTCATCGTACATCGGACAATCAGCCCAAAGACTCAATGCTAGGCTAACCCAACACAAGAGTGACTCCAAAGTCAAACCCAAAGCCTGTGCGTTAGCCACTCATGTCAGCAATACTGGCCATAGCATGGATTTTGCAAATCCCGAAATTATAACTATTGAACCTAACACTAGTAGACGTACTTTTATAGAAATGTGTAGCATTTTTGGGACTTCGAATGCATTAAATTCAAAAAAAGATATTGACAGTTTAAGTGTTTCCTATCACCTCTTGCTATCTATGGCAAACAACAAATTTTCCTTAAATCTTTAACTTTAAACTCAAATTATTTTCATTCAATAAGGTGGACAGTCCAACCACTTCTTGGTCTCCCCTCGTAACATTTAGACGCGTGCACCTTTACGCATGCGCGAACTATCAAACATGCAGGAAGTTCATACATTTTATAACTGCAGTGACCTTGTCAGCCATGACCTAGATTGTACAAATTAACAACTTTTAAACTGATTTTAATTGTGTCTGTGTATTTTAACGTGTAATTATAACAATCAGTAGTACGTAGTGTGCTTCTAAGATTAATAAGAAATGAGGCTTCACCAATTCCTTCCATATTTAATTTATAAATTTTCCATCAACACATGTTAACAGCTTTAAGGTTGTACGCTAGTATTTTGCGGTAAGTTCATAAACTGCTTGTTAGATCACCTTTGTACTATTGTAAATTCTTCTTTAGGCATTGAAAATGGAATAAAATAAAAAATTCCGAAACGTCTGCGACAGAATACAATGTGGTTTTAATTTCCTAACCAATAAAGCTCTGAATATTGTGCCCAGTACTGAGGGTTGGATGTTCTTCCGCTCCCAGTCAACATATTGAACTATATATATATATATGTTTTTGTAGCGGAGAAGGTAGATGCTGTGATGCCGAGATTCGAAATCGCACCCTTAGGCTCGGCAGCTCGGCTAATAGCAAAAGCATCTCAAGACCTACAAGAGATGCTGACAGAGTTAAAACAAACACTTAACTTAAATAAAAAGAAAATGTTGCAAAGATCAAAGAGATTTAAACCAACATAACTGAAGACGGAAACGTATAGCAGAACATGTAGACCGATATGTATATCTCAGACAAATGAAAAAGCAAGAAAGGAAATGCGCACAATAGACAATCAGAGAATACCTGGACTACATGGAAAGTGTTCTGAAATGAAAGGCAAAATGCAACAGTGTTAATATACGGGGATATAGAGAAATAATATCGTTTAAGTTGAACCTCACTGCTAACGAAGAAGGATAGCTAGACCAATAACGAACTGGAGAGATTGCAAAGAAAATTGTACCTATGAGATGGATGGCGTTGACACAGGCCAATACCAATCGAAAAATATGTCCAAATGTGAACGTTTAGAAGTATTTAAAAATATAGAGAGAAGGATTGCATCTTCCATGATTGCATCCGGTTTGAACATTTTATTTCTTTGTTAACACATGCTTGTTATAGTTTTTCCTATAAACGATTCCTACATTTATTATTATTATTATTATTATTACTTAAAAACTCAAAAGTACGCATATCATGACAACACCGATACTCTATATTTATACTGATCAGAGTTGTTGTTAACCTCTTATGACATTAAAGTAATTACCAATTAGGTTACTACATTTCTTTTCTTTTCATTATTTAAAGACTAACAATTTCTTATATTATAATAAAATGAAAAATGTATACATTTTACAATTTTCTCCCTTTCTTGCACTTTTTGTGGATACGAATTATTGTAATTCTGTGCCACCACTTTCCTTATGGACTATTTGTTGCTATATTTCTGATCTCGATACATTAATATATCAGATGAATTATTGTTAAATCTGTTTTTCTACATAGTATGAATCTCCTTTTTTCCTCCTGTATAGCGCTGGGCGATATATCGATACATCAATAAATATCTATATTATTTCAATATCGATATTCCGGTATATGGAAATCAATATGGAGTATCAATATTGAATGTCAATATTTATCAATTTGATATTCAAGGGTAATACCACAAGTAGTGGATATATTTTTGACAAATATTTTGCCGTTGCCATGTAAATTATTGCGTTTAAATTTCACGAAACAAAATCATATCAAAAATGTCACGAGCCGAAGGCGAGTGACATTTAAATGTGATTTTGTTGAGTGAAATTTGCAATAATTTTTATGGAAATGGCAAAATATTTTTAAAAAATATATCCACTTCGAGTGGTATTTGGGACGACTATTTAACAATATTAATACATAACGATTAACTTTATTGAAAAATAATCCAACAATTAATATTCATCCTCAATTAAATTCAGCGGAATACTTCCAAAATACAACATTTTAAAATTTTTATCGCAAGCCAAACTTTGTTCACACAGTTTGTTGGTGTTTAGTTTTACGTAACCTAGCGATATCACGAAGGACAGAACATCGTTGCTAAGCGATATTTCGCAACAAGGCTATTTATTTCTTGAGTAGCTACATTGTTTTGTGAATATTTTGCATGGTGCCCAATATTCAGTGATATACTGCTGTTATTGGTTGAAAAAAGCAAATGTTTGCAATATGATTGGCTTATATGTTATAGTGTTGAATAGTCATCAATATCTCCATATTTTTAGAATATTTATTGCCAGCCGGGCTACATCAGTAAAGACGGCGTGCAGTTGATTCTAAATACTAAAGTTAATAAAATAACAAAAAAAAGTGCCAACCAATTTTTAAATTACGACAATTTATTGTATCCAAGTATCACAGAGAATTCGTAAACCCAAAAGTAGCACAATACCTTGAAAGAAGGCAACAAAATCGGGTAGCAGAACATAAACAAGAAGATATAATAATATCAATATATAATAACCACATAATTAATAGCATACAAGGTCAGTGCAATGTACAGGTGATTATGCTAGATATACCCAAAAATCAGATGCACCTCAAAATACATAAACTCTACTAAGGACGAGGACGAAAATCTTTAATTGTATTAGTTTAATCGTTCAACTGCTATCTGAAGGCTACCCACGGAGATCGTTATGCTAACTGCCATTGACAGCATGGGTTCTATAGCAAAGGTAAAACCGACGGGGTTCTGAGGGAATCCAGCAAGACCTGTTCGCCAACCAGTGCACCAAGGCCGTTATAAAGATATTACAGAACCACAAGATCACTGTTCACAACATTTAAATAGTGTTAAAAAAAGGAAATAATACACGTTACATAAATCTTTTCCTTGAACTTATAGGCCCCACTAAGACGACACACATACAGCCCAGTAGAAAGGAAAAGGCCAAACCAAGGCAAATAATAGGGCCAGTGGCGTAACTATCATATGTGCAGGGGGTGCGAAGAACCTCGGCGCCGAATCTATATAGGCGCCGCGGTAGCGGAGTTTTTAGTGAAAATAAAAGTTTTCCTAGAATAGTGGTTCAAAGCGGCAACAGACTATGATACGTGAGTGCCACTGGGCTCTTTTGAGTGCGCAGTTTTTTCTCCTTTTGAGTAGATTAGAAGTTCCAGCTCCAGTGTGTGTTTGTGATTCTTAGATTTCATAGTGCATAGTGCATAGTAACATAAGTACTATAAATTCAAAGTTTTAAACCGCAAATTTCTGGATATTGCCTCAGATACAGAGATTATAGAGAGTGTCAAATTACTTCAAACTACTTATGCAACTGATCTCGATGACGGCTTACTAAAGCAAATTGTACAATTTCGATCTTCGTACACAACTAGTATTAAATATTGCTTATCACTGAAGGAAGTGGAAGAAAAATATCTGTATAATCAGACATCATTGGCTAGCTTTCCAGATTTGTATACAGCTTGTATCCTATTTTTTACATCGCGTCACTACAGCCTCCACTGAGAGATCTTTTTCTAAATGAAAAATTATTAAAAACTTTTTGCTAAGTAAGATGAGCCAAATACGCCTAAAGAGTTTTGCATTACTGAGTATCGAAAAAGTAAGAGCCAGTACTCTTAGTTTTAATTCACCGATAGATATGTTAGCTTTAGCAAAGTCTCGCAAAAGACAGTTTAATTAAAGTGCTATACCTACATATTTACATATCTATAAATTTTATTTTTCTTGTGAATTATTTAAATTTGTATTCCTTTTACGTGGTATTTGCTTTTGTATTTTCATATGTATTTTTATGTTTATGTTATATTTTGCGAGTGTTTGATTTAATGGTAAAACCTGTTCTACTTTATGGGTCGGAAACGTGGACGGTTACAGAACTGGTAAAGCAGAAATTGCAGGTGTAAGTAAATAAGCGTTTGGTGGCAAGTCATTATTTCGTACAAAGATATTCGGGACCGAACAAATCAGGTGGACATAAATATAGAAATTAGGAGAAGAAAGTATTGGATGGTTAGGGCATACTTTGCGAAAAAGTGAAACTAAAATTTGCAGAAATGTTTTGATTGGAACCCTTAGGGATTCAGAAACAGAGGACGCCCGCGAAAAACGTGGAAGAGTACTGTAAAACAAGAGACAGGAAAGACTATAGCACAACTGAGCCAAATAGCAAAGGAAAATGACAACTAGAGAGAATATACCCTATGTCCCAATAGGGAATAATGGGATTATTATTATTATTATTATTATTATGTTATATTTAATAAAAGATTGTAACATCTAAATGTGTTTTATTTTGCAGTAAGTAACCTTTCATGTTAAGAAAAGAGCTTATTAATTTTCTTTTAAATTGAAAGTGTTGCATGACCAAAAATTACCCCCCCTCCCCCTCCCTCTTTTTTCTGAAACTTCTTGTCTACAGCGGCTATCATTTATTCTTGCGCCACCGGCGCCAAACCGTCTTGTTCCGCCACTGAATAGGGCTCGATACCAGGATGCTGTATCAAGGCCAGCATCTGCAGGCTCGCAATCTAAATAAGTCAAGGACACCATGTGCACGTTGATGTGTGCATACTTTACCCAATCAGCAGAGGATTATTTGGGGGTTCCCCACTAGCAGCTATAAAAAATGACAAAGATAAAATTCAAGACGTCTAAACACGCGGTACTGCAGTAGCATAAAATTGACTTACCCCAACTGGGACAGGATCCGTCAAGATTGACGTGACAGAAATTCCTTTGCAAAGGTCACCAGGCGAGCATAATCCGCCAAATATAGCAATGGCTAACCCCCTACATTCTAGCATAGCTTCACCAAAAGCCCGCCAGCATCTGGACCATCAAAAATGGCAGCTGACTGCTCGAAACCGTAGCACAAATGAGTGGATGGAATGACGACGCCATTTTACCGTTTAGCGCTAAAGTCCCATTAACCAAACCGCACTTAATGACCTGTAAACCTAAATACACGCATTCTACACATAACGATCGATGTACAAAAACCACTATACAGTGTGTCCAAGATAGGGAGGACCAATATGGAGAACTCGCAAATAGTAAGAGATCGAAATTTGATTAAATAGGAAAAAAGTTGCATAATTAAAGCACTAACAACATGATGCCTAGAAACCTTTGAAATGATTATTTGTGTTTGAGTTATACTAAAATAGCCGAATTTTCTTATTTTTAATTCCACTTTTTTCTGGAGTTAATATTAAAGTTAGATCGAAAATCATTACGTCTTTATTTTTTATTCAACGTTTCGTCTTCGAACACCCATCATCAACTTCATTTTTTTAAAGACAGCCGTTATTATCTGGTGTCAAATTTTAGACCTCTTTTTTATTTTGAATTCTACAATATACCACACATTATGGTTTAATTACGTTTCCAGTCTTTTTTGACTATCATCAAGAAATTGTTGAATACCGATCTGTGTCGTAGAGCATTTCATAAGTTGTTTCAGCTTTTCAGCTTTATCTACTTTAAATTAAAGGAATCCTTTATAATCTCACGTCTAAAAAACACTAGTGTTTTTTGATAATAATTTACAGGTAGATTATAGATTTTCTTAGCTTCCTATGAGTACTAACTTGCATTGCTTTTCCAACAACGTTGACCACTTTTTTGTATGTTCCTTCTCGTTCACATGGGTTCTCAGAGTGACCTGTAGGTGGCCCCTGGCCATGCCTGCACAGCTGGAACGGGGTTGGATACGTGTTCTCACTGAAGCGCTACTTCCTTCAGGTTCAACACATCCCGATAATCTCGTAGTCTATGGAATTCCTTTACGTGGCCAAAGTCGCAGCTCCAGCCGTTGAAACGGGATCAGGTCCGACCCCCGCATTTGAAATTCTAAGGTGAAAGTGCGTTCATATATTTGTGCTTCGCTTATGCTCATTTGTGCTTGTTTTCCCTCCATTTGTGATTCTAACCTTTCAGAGATTATTAACTTATGTCCATTATCATTGATAACATCAGCTATCGGTTTCTATATAGTACATAATATTGATATAGTATTGGCTTTACTATGTAAGCCAATATTATATTAATCTCTAATATACTGCTAAATTATTCTTCTCCATTCACTTCAAAATACTATAAATAAAATATTTGCCCTAATATTTTATTGTATTTCTTTGACTTGGCTAGCTCAGTTTATAACAAAACATCCCATCTCAGGTGGGTACTTGCTTTAGAAAATTCTATCAACATTATTGTATAAAAATGTTTGGTTATTGACAAGTTATTTCAGAATGACTTTAAATCTTTCAACTGTCACTGTCAACTTACTAATATTGACAGTTAGCTGAATTTATATTTAATTAACACAAACAGTTCCAATATGTTGAAAAGAGTAAGTATTTCTGTAAGTAATTTATTATTCCACTGTTAATACTAATTAATGTTTATTAATTACATGTACCTGCATATCTTCCACTTTTAAAATGGATCCAATTCTCTTTAATTAGAATCCAGAGTGTTACAATGAACCAAACACCTCCAAAGTGTCAGGCTCCTACTCCAAAAGTCACCCAGCTTTCCTAGATGGCAGATCCTTTATTACATACAACTGCAAATCCACGATGTAATCTTCTTTACAGCAACCAACATGGTATCCAATCCTCCTATTCTATTCCATAAACACCGACCCGCATAATGAATTTGTGACAGCAAGCCCAATGAAAATCCAATTCACAGATGCCCACACCTCTACTGCGCTCCATTTTCCTTTATATTGAAGTGGAACAATTAATGCTTTGTTCCCTATTTCGTTTAATATTTAATAGTCATATTTACAAGTAGTATATTGTATAGTACGTCTAGAAAGTATCCGGAATTTTATAGTTCTGAGAAATTTTATATAACTTACTTTTAGAAAGTTCTGGGCGTCTAACATTTTGTGCGCGTATTGTCAGGGTAGTAGATCATGGATAAAATAAAAGTCAGGTACTTTAATAAATCTATGTTATTTTTTAAATGTTAAAAGAGAATTACTTTTTCCGAATACTTTCTAAACGTACTATAGTATTATTTGTAATTAAATAAATAGTGCACCACAACACAGTTGAGTTTTAATTTGATTTTTCTCCTCTTAGGCTAATTAAACATTATGATTATTCAATTATATTTTATTGCAATAAAGGCGTGTGTTATTGGCAACTTATTTAAATTTTTGCGCCGGCAAGCTATTTAGACTCATATGTGCAGGGTTAGATTGTTACAAAGTATTAATTTTACCATTGTATATCAAACTGCTCAAATATTTGACTGTAAACAATATGGTTCGAATCACAGAAATCCAGCGTAATTTAAACAAAAATAAACCAACAATTAATCAGTTTGCCTCAGGTAAATAATAACAATGCAATTCAAATAATCAATTGTTTGGCTAATCTGGAATTTGTTTTTCAAATGAAAAAAACGCCAACCGGCTTTTGTTTCTTGCTTGCTGCCCGAATCCACTTCCGGTTTTCGCAAAAAGATTAAGCCAAGCTCGTAATTTCACCCTGGAACGGTTTCAGTGGCCGCTGACTCTCTCTGGACAACGAAAAATGCCCTCAGGTGCTGCACCATGCTGGCTTCTTCTCGTAGCTCCCAGACTTATTGAATCGGGATCCAAACTTGACCTAGTACCGACCCACGGTTGAAAGGGACGCTAAGCTTATACCTGCCTCCTGGCCATATTTTAGCTGCTGCTGCACTCTGCTTTCTGCTTTCCGCAGCTGTAAAACTTGCCAAAACTTAGCTTCGAAGACAATCATAAATAGGCAAAGGTCTAAGTTCAATTTTATCTGGGACTCCACTACGGAACTACCAAATTAACCACAACTGGCCTCGGCAAAATGGTGAATAAATAAAACTCAACAACTGGCACAAATAATATACTTTTATCAATAAAATTAATTAAAAATAGGGAGCCAACACTATACACAAGCTTTCGGCGTGGTTACCCTAATAATCAGCGGCAATTTAAACACTAGAACGCCATAACAACAATTGTTTTAGTAAGTTTTTACAATCTTTGATCCTTAACTTCTAAATGTTTTCTTAAATGTAATTCAGAAACACTCATTTTTCACTTTTAGTTAAATAAACACTGATTTACAAACTATTAGCATTTTCGTGTAGTATTATTTAATTATCAGGTTGCTTACAAATGCTCTTTGGGTCTTTGTTCCTTCTTAGACTGCTTAATAACCCTTTAGCTGCATTATCGATTATTGGCATTATGATACGAATACAAAACGCTGCATAAAACTTCTGTGACGTTTCGAAACACCTTTGTACTTAAGGGAATTCATTATCTTGTCTTGACGTTACACAATTATTCTGTCAGTCATCACAAATTGACATTTGCCATACCGAGCACAAATATTGAATACAAGCTGCACGCAACCTTGACGATACTGTTTTATTCAATTCCCAATTAAATTACAGTAATTGCTAATCATGTCTTATGTAATTATCAATGTCTACTACTGACTTATTATGTTGCAATAAATACAATACCAATTTTGGGCCTATTTGAATCTTTCCTTAGTCTTCGTACGTTAGCAATGCAACCAGAATTGTCGTAAGCACCAATAATCTAATATAGCAACACCAACAAGCTACATAAAAACCATACCACACCAAATATTTATAAAGCTAGCACAATGATGACGTAATAGTCTATGCCCAAAATGCTAAATCACTAAATTTTGATGATTTCTAAAACGAACACAAAATAAAACGTTGTCTGTACCACGTGCATAGTCAAGAGTATGCCCTTAATACATAAATAACTATTACGTGCTGCAGTACAAATTCGTTTGCAAATTTAACACTTTTTTACCTCTCTTTATTAATTTGAATCAATACAATGGTGTAAGATGTCACAGTGGCAAAAAGGCCAAGCAGAATCGTTCGATCAACATTAAAAAACCCTGCAGCAGAAAAACGCGGGCACTGATTCGTTGCTTGTTGTGCAAGTAATATTAATTCTTCCCTAAGAATCTGATCTTGGACGTTGCTGAACGCCGGAACATCCAGAAGGAAATTGTAGCATAGAGCAGCCGTTCGCTGTGCCTCCTTCGAAGTAATATCACAAGTCACCGCCACTGATACGCCCATTATCTGAAACAGTGAAAAAATAAAAAATCTGTACAAATTAATTACACGTATAGCTTTGCCGGTAAAATTCGTTTACGAAAGTTTGTTATTTTAGAAACATTGCAAGAGAAATTAGTCAAAATTAGTTTGTTGAGTGACATTGCCAAAAAACAACAAATATTGAGTAAAATATTTTCCCAGCAAAATCAATACCCCGACAACATTTTGCGGACTAGATCCCAAATATCAATTCATTTTGTATCGGTACGCAATGAATACATTTTTTATACTGAGGCACAGTAACAGTTTGAAATACCGCGTTGTTTAAAACAACATATCTGATTGATGCCATGGGTGGAAGTGATAAATATAGACTAATAAAATTCCAATATAAAAATTTAAAGTTTTACTACTATTAAAACACATAATTGGTTGAATTTTAAAAAATGACAGCATTGGACACTTATTTCAAATAGCAGTTTTATTTATATTATATGTTGAATCTACATATGTTACTTATACAATGTATTTTAAGTTTAATAATTGATGACTTGTAATGGCTGTTAAGAAACCAACTGTATTCTATTTTCTTAGTCTACTTAATCAAACAAACGTCAAACCATATCTTTTGAGCTACCAAAAGCGCATTTTCAATCGGGGGTAATCAATTTAAAGACTCTCTTTAGTTGCACCTCTCATCTTATGTTGGACGTGTTCAGCTAATAGTAGACACGTTGAGTTATCGTGTTCACCTGCTTTGCAAAAGAATTTCGTCTCTGACGTGGTATACACGTCGAGTTACCGTATTCTTTTGCTTATCTCGTACTCAACGGTGAAATTAATTCTTCAATACTTGGATGACTATGTAGAAAAATAAATGTTTGTACACAGTTGTTAAGGTATTTTGTCTTTTTATCTGACTGTTGTTATAATGTATATTATATAGCGTATAGCCCTCGAATTGTGTTTTTAATTACATTCAAGGGTCCATATTCTCACCGCAGTTGTAAAAAGCTCCATAACGCTAGCATATTTAAAGTATACATACAGGGTGAGTCAAAAGAAAAGTACCACACTCCGGGAATATATACGATAAGATACGATACGATGTATGACCAAAAAACCCAACAACTGTTATGCGACAAACAATAACCTGTCAATTGTCAAACCATAACCTGTCATTTGTGATTAAGTTCTCATAATTTTTTAAATTATTAAATTCGTTTGAAGGTTGCAGCTTGCATAAGGAACATAAAGATAAACCCAAGAGAGCAACGGATGCTGTTTGCAGACGAGCCAGAAAATGTCTATAGGCCCATGCAGCTACCTTTGAAAACGTATTCTATCATTTTAAAACTATGTAACTGTAAAATAAAACGCTGTAATTTTAAAAAATCGATCGAGACCTTTTTAACAAGGGAAGACTGAACCCTAAATTTAAACTCCCCTCCCCTGAACCCCTAAAAGAAAATAACCCTGCGCTCCAGGTTGGGGATTGAGACGATAGGCCAGTAACCTACTCTAGGAAAACAACTGGAAACAGCTAAATCGCTAAAGCTCCGAGGAATTATCTCTTTGGAACGTGGAACTTACAGGGACTAAGGAATACACGTAAACCCATCATAAAAGATATTGAACAATTAGTTCAGGGAAATTTGACAAAATAAAAGCTAAATTTCGGAAAAATTCCCGGAAAGCTAGATTTTGGTATGAGCCTTGATATTGTTGTTCTAAGCAAAATTTTAAAAGTCCCCATCGATCCGAGTGCCACTAAAAATTTTACGCGGGATCAAAGGTCGCCAAAAACAGTGTTTCGTGAATATCTCGTTAACGGTCACTTTTACCGAAAAAATATTAGTTATAAAATTTGTAGCTTACGAATTTTCTTGCAAAAAAGATATCATGACTTTTATTCGTAAAAGTAACCGTTTGGAGATAATTCGATTTACAATGTGCTTTTTTTCATGTGGTGTCCCCAGTAGGCCTAATCCCCGTCTATTTTTGTTTGAAAAATAATGATTTATGAACTTGTTCATTAATCAATTTTGGATTTAAAACATTAAATGTAAAATTTTTAGCGGCACTCGGACATTCCAAAATCCAGCTTTGCGGGAATTTTTCCGAAGCGCCATGTCTAATTTCTCTGGACTAAATTGAAATTGGACTTCGCTTTCACAGAAACAGAGAAGAAAAGCAGTGGAAATGATTTAAAGATCTTCTCACTTTTATAGTAGATCGTCTCCATAGTAATGAAGGGGAAACTCAGCAAATATATTACGGACTGTCAAAGTGTTAATAAAATTTGATCACAATAAACCTTAATTGGATGCAAAGAAGAATAGGTATCGTAGGGATAAATGCACCATCAGCCAATGAACCGGTTAAAGCCAAAGAAGAATTTTTCACTAAACTTAATTACATTATCAGAGAAATCGGAAATATACAAGAGAACTATTTAGAACTATGTTTGCTAGGAGACTTTAATGGTAAAACAGGGAAGAGAAATAAACATAAAATTGTCGGACCCTAAGGGGAAGAACGCGTCAATGATAATGGCAAGAAATTGAGAGAAATATGCGAATATAACTTAACAACAAAATATGGCATCTTTAACCGCAAAAAAATTCATAAGCATATCTGAACCCAACAAATAAGGAGTCTAAGATTATCGATTATGTTATAACCAGACAAAAAACAACATACTTATACAAGATGTAAGGGTACCTAGAAAAACAAGAAGCCAATCAGATCGCTGTCCGGTAAGATTCAAAATGTTCACTCCACATAACAGATTAAATAATCACAGATTAAATAAGGAAAATAGAACAGCAGAGACAAAAGCTACAACTGGAAAACAAAACAATATAAAATATGTATAATACATAGACACTAATGCACGACAGTATGAAATATCTATATCAGAAAAAGTTAGATGGAAGCAGATGATGGAAGACCTAATGAAGAGTCAGAATATTCGTTCGAACAACACAATAAAAAGTATCCGCAGAGCAGTGAAGGCACTGGAAATAAATTAAAAGAAGAGTAGCAAAAACTTATGGTGAACAGACAATTACTAGAAAAAAATCTGTAAAGGGGTTTACACGGAACTTCCCTCGCGCGAATTATATCAATTTGCAAATTTAAAAAAAATGTATTCCGCTGAGATTTGAACTCCGCCACATCTGCGTAGCGATTGCAACCGCATCAATAAGTCGTACTGCCCCATTCAGCTTTATTGAAATGAGTGCGGTGCGCGTCTCTATTTAACGGGACGTTCTTATTGTTGAAACATTTTTACTCTTTTGTGACATTATCATGTATCTGTTGAGTCCTATTTTCGGCAAGTGTAAAGCGTGACCTGAAAATTATTACTTCCTTCTACTTAAAAATTAACGCAAAAATAAACAAAATTTTATTTTTTTAAGGAGCTCACCCTGTATTTGTATGATATTTTCACGGTTTTATGCCAAGTGTATAAAGAGTGTCCCAAAAAAAAATGGAACACCGATTAGTCATAGATATACCTTAGTACAAAGTCTCTTCAGTAAAAAGATATAGGGCCTTGAAGTTAAATTGTTTATTTTTTTGTTAATTTCGACAAATGTAGAGATATCAATTTGAATTTTAGTGTACATACTTACTATTATGTGCTGCACTAACACGAAAAGTTTCATAAATTAGACTTGACTGTAAGCGGCACTTTACCTATTTTTCTAAACTTTATTTTACTCTAACTTCGTTATCTGTAATATTTTTTAAATTTTAGGTTATTATCTGAAAGAGAATAAAAATGCACGAAAATAATGTACTCTTACTTCGTAAGCGTAGGAACAACCGTTTACCTTAAAATACCTATCAAAGGTTTTTGATTGTCATTAAGACGTGCAATTATCAAGTAGCCATGATCTCAAAAACAGTGGTTAATGATTGTAATCTAGTAAACAACAGCAAGAAATCAATTAATGACGTTGGTGACATCATTTTTCTGTCTTTTGTGCTTACGAAAATGCTGCGACATAACAAACCTTTCAGCATTGGAGAATACGTTATGTAGCGGCATTTTCTTAAACATAAAAGAACAAATTCTTATGTCACTAATGTCATTGTTTTTTACTAGATGATCATTGTTTTTGTGATCATGCCTATTTGATAATTGCACGTCTCAATGACAACCAAAAACCTTTGATGGGCATTTTAAGGTAAACGGTTAGTTTTAGGCTTAAAAACTAAGAGTACAATATTTCTGTGCTTTTTAATTCTCTTTCAGATAATAATCTAAAATTTCAAAAAAAACGTTACAGATAATGAAGTTAGAGCTAACAACATTTTTGAAAGATAGGTAAAGTGCATCTTACAGTGAAGTCTAATTTATGAAAAAAAATACAGTAAATAATAGTGCGCTTGTATACCAAAATTCAAATAGATATCCCTACATTTGTGGAAATTAACAAAAAAATAAAAAATAAAAAATTGAACTTCAAGGCCCTATAACTTCTTACTGGATGGACTTTGTACTAAGGTATATTAGGTTTAATTGATTTATTATAACGTAAGAAATCTATGACTAATCAGTGTCCTATTCTTTTTGGGACACCCCAGAGTGATTCAAATTAAGTGCGCACCATTGCTATCTTTGATATTATTGATTTTACAAAGTAGGTTAAATTAGCAAACTAGTAGTGTTTTCGGTGTTGATTAATATGCAATTAATAAAAAAACAATCGAATAACTCGTTGGCGACAAAATTTTAAATTTTTTTTTAAACGAAACACCCTGTATGTTTTTCAAAAACTTGAAATAAAAATAAATTTGTGATATAAAAATCTTAATACACTATTGTCTTAAAATGAATACTAAAGAAGTTATCGCAAGTTTCAGTTTATAGATAAATACATACATTATTCTACTGTAAAAATTCATTGCAGGCTTGTTTTGTTTTAAGTTTTTAATTGAAATAAATAAACAACATTAATTACTTTCGACAACCAAACGTACGTCCAATTGATTTTGACAGTTCTGATGTTTACGTTATTGTTTTTGTTTTTAATAGCAGCTTGCTATGAATTTTTCGTAAGTACGGTGTATTTGTTGATATAGGTAAACTAAAATCTCCCCTAACTTCTTTAATATTCATTTTAAGACAATAGTGTATAAAGACTTTTATATCACAAATTAATTTTTATTTCAAGTTTTTGAAATATATAACAGGGTGTTCCACTAAAAAAACTAAAAGTTTTTAATTTTGTCGCAAACTCGTTATTCGATTGTTTTTTTATTAATTGCATATTAATCAGCGCCAAAAACACTACTAGTTTGATAATTTAACCTACTTTGTAAAATTAATAATAACAAAGATAGCAATGGTGCACACTTAATTTGAATCACCCTGTATAATGTGTATGCAAAATATCTTCTTCCTCCGACAAATAGTTTTTGAGTTATACCGTCAACAGACAGACAGACAGATAGATAGACAGACGGAATTGAGAAAACCTGTTTTTTGTCATCTAGGGTCCCTAAAACGTGAAGATCTAAAGAAATCTCGGAAGACGATTTTTTCGTGATTACAATACTTCCTTCGTCTTAGACGAGGGAAATAAAAAGCCGAAAATGCGGTTAAATACGGTATCACGTCAAAAGATCGCAGTCAAAATGTCGCGCGACGAAAGATCGCGGTCAAATGGTCGCGCGACAAATGATCGCATGAGACAAATGATCGCATGCGACAAAAGATCGCATACGAAAATAACATTACAATTACAGAAAAAAAAATGTCTACAGTGTGGAAATAAGGTAACGGATAAATTCATTAACTTTGTTGATATTCATTTTTATGAAAAAAACTCGAAGGGGTGTACCGATTTTGACAATAAGGAATATTTTCAGCTGATTTTCAGTTTCTTATGTACTTTGTTTTTCATGATATGACGTCATCGACTTTTTTTTTAAATAACCTATATTTTTATTATTGTTTTCGCTAGTACTTTTTATCCCGTTTCGAACGATATAAAATTATCTAGATGTTCCATTTGAAAAAAATCGAGAAAAATGGTCTTAAAATTTAAATATTAAAAACCAATAAAATGAGCAAAAAATTTTTCATTACAGCACTATTAAGCAAATATTTCTCTCTTGAAAATGGGAAATCATTGATTATCAAAAATACGATCACCGATCATAATCATGATATTCCAACAATGTGAGTAGAAAATAGACATTGCAGAAGTTGTTTTTTTTATATTTAATTATTTAGTGAAGTATTTAAGCAGCTACCTAAACAAAGAAAACTCTCAGAAGTAGTATAGTGGACACCACTAATTGGATTAATTGTTCAATTAAATTAATCGAGGCTCGATTAAATTAATCGGATGATTGACAGGTGCTCTAATTCCGCGAATTAAACCGCGGATTTATTCGCGGCTTGATCTAATTAATTTTCGCGGATTGACCTAATTAACCACATATGTATTTTGATATGTAATTTTCACATGTGCTACTGAATAAATTACGCATTCGCTTCCGATTAAGTTACGCGTCGGCCATCTTGGATTTCTGGCGGGAATATTTGAAATTTAATTTTTTTCAGATTTTTTCTAAGTTCAATTTTTGAATTTTAAACTTCGCGGGATGTCCGCCATCTTGGTGCGCGCGCACTTCTCACGGCGGTTGTTTTTAATTTTGAATTTTCGCGGAAATATTTGAAATTCAAACTGATAGATCTATCTCGCTTTTCGAAGCCGCTGTCTCTCTCTTGCATTCACTCGCGTAAATATTTGAATTTAAAAAAAGCTTCCTGCGATGTCCCATGGCTGGAATCGAACCAGCGACCGCAGCATTACGACTACGATGCCTTAACCAACTGGGCTATCGAAGCGACCGAGGTTAAAGGAATTAAACATAGTCACTACTTCAACAGTTGCGTGCAGTTTCGGTGCCCTGTTTAACTAATGAATTTCAAATTTACATCGCTATTTATGAACATAGATATTTTTTTAAATTATTCTCACTTTTACTAGAGCAATTACATTTCGTCCCTCGAAGAAATTTCAGAGAGGCCAATTTAATACCGTTTAATAGATGTTTTACATAGTTTAATTTCGTTCTGGCATATTGCCTGATTTAATTATGTATTGTTATCAGTCGATAGGCCTTTAAAATAAATATTTGTTGATATCTGTATCGATTTTCATTCAATTACAACAGAACATTCCGTGCTTGTGAGCCGTTACGCTTAAGTTTAGTCGTGTTAATATTTTTAATTAACTCATCGGCGTGTTTATGTATCAATAACTTGTTTTATGTAATTACAATTGGGGCATTTTATATTAGAATTTAAATAAACGATAATATTACGCGGCGTCTTTATGCAGGAGTCGTTTGAATTTTGTAAATTGTGCCTTTAGAAAACAGGTTGATCACAGTATAAATGCAAACAGACGAGCATAGCGGCGTATCTAAGTTGCTTTTTGGGGCAAATTGGACGGTTCTGAGAAAACAAACGCATTGTCCCCGTGAATTCTGCCCTAAGGGTTCAGACTTTATTTAACGTGCTTATACAAGATTGTTTATTTCCAACGAAACCTGGGCTGACGTCACGATTAGATTTCTCTTTTGCAATGCAATATGGGTATGTTCGAATTCCTACGCTGAAGCCCCCTCGATAGCGTTCGGCTATCCTCGGCGTGTACCATAATATATACAGAGCCGGTTCGTGTAGAGGTCCTTTTTCGTTCAGCCAGTTTGTCGTGATACACGTACTTCTTTTTCGCTGTGTTAGAAAGTGCTTTTGTGCCCTCGCGTTCAAGATGGAGAATTCAGGTCTTGCTATGTTGCCGACCAGATCCATTTTAGAATGGTTTAATAGGGGCATTTTCTCCGATGAAAAGTTCGTGGTAATTGCATACGAAATTGTTCTTTTTAAACTAGCACGAGGGGACATCGTTCCACCCGAGTATGCCAGTGCATTTTCGAACTTAGCCCGGAGAGCGGCTAGAATTCGCTATTTAACCGTAAGTAAAATTTAATGAGTACATTTAACCAACCCAGGGTATTTTAGAAACTAGACACTCATTTCAAATTTGTTTTTACAGCCTCTGAACCAACCACATCCCTCTGCAACGAGAACCCTTAAGCCGAGATCTTCGAAAGCCACTTCTAATGCAACCCTAGCGACTTCTTCTGCAATATCAGTAGTAAGTAATTAATATGAACCCCCTTATTTACATCATTCCCGCATTATTTTCAAAGAGTATTTATCTGCTGTTATGCCTACTGCAATAAATTATAATTTCAGATACAATATGCACCTCCGAGTGTTGCCTCAAGCAGCGAATACACCGCAATTCAACGCAAGGATCAGTCTGTTGGAATTTCAGGCCCATCTCGAAGTGATGTAAGTTTCCGCATTCAATTAATTAATACCTGATACTGCGTTTATTTTGCAATTACGCTTTAATTTGTGAAGTTTTCGTTGATGCTCTGCAATAAATTGACCGCTAATATTTTAAATTTTTATATTTACAGATCACTAATTCTCTACAAACAAGGGGGCAATTAGCAGCGACCGAGTCTAGTCATCAAGGTTGTACCACGATTTCTCCACAGATAATGGGTCAATTAGTGACGTCGTCACAGAGTACGAGCTCCAACACGATTTCTCGGCCTGCTGTGAGTCAGCTTATAGCTCGTTCCACGAGCACTGATTTAACCATGCCTGGGTGTTCTAAAACGGTAAGTGTTTTATTTTAAAATATACATCCTTATTTTATTTTCCAAAATGAAACTTTGTTTTTTCACATATTCATTTTCATTCACCGTTATTTATTTTTAAAAGCGAAACTTTGTTTTTTCACATATGCATTTTCATTCACCGTTATTTATTTTTAAAAGCGAAACTTTGTTTTTTATTCCCTGTGTTTTAATTCGTTTATTTTTATGGTCTAGGCTCAACCAACTACGTCTAAAGGTCAGGATATCGTCCCCTTGCAACGCGGTCTTGGTGTATCGGATGATTTTAAATATTTCGAGCTGAAGGAAGTGGCGTCGAGACACATAAAAAAGTTTAACACAACATCCGATCGAGTTACGTTCCGTTTTAAACCTGTGACTGAAGCTGATAGCCCTTTGGTATGGTTGGAGGTAAATATTAGTCATTTTTATTGTTGTTTAAAAATCTAATATCTCGCGGTTGTGTTACAGAATGCTTTCGATGAGTTACGCCGCCACGTTCTTAGGGATACCGATGCAGCCGATCTCGTGGGTTTGGTGTTGCAAAACCCTAATTTTCCCGAGAAACCGATAGGCTTGTCATTTAGGCGGGTGGACCAAGTCAGCACGCCCGTCATCTTGTCAATCTTGGGGAAAATTCTACAAAGCAACGCGAGTTTCTTCGCTCAGGACGTAATGACTCTACAGATTGATCGAGTTCGCTTACCTGTAGGTCGTGGGCGCATTCGACTCACAGGCGTTGATTTCGAAGAGTTTTGCGAGCGAAAGAAAGGTATTCTAGTTGTATTAAGTAGGAATAATAATTGTTTGGCTGCTGCTCTCGTATTAGCTATCGCTTTTAAATCTAATGATGTACTGCTGGATAGAATGAAATTAGGTTTCGATGTTTTACATGAGAGGGCTGCTGATTTATGTAGATTAAGCGGGGTTAATTTAGTGAACGGTGGCTCATACGATCATATACAGCAATTTCAAAATTATTTAGTTAATTATACTATAGTAGTTTATAACTCGCGGCAGGGTTCGACGACCTATTTTGAGGGACCACGGTCCGTTGATCGACAAACGCTTAATTTATTATTAGAAGACGGGCATTACAACATAATAACCAGTCTGACGTCTGCTTTCACAACAGCTTATTTTTGTGAGTTATGTAAAAGTAGATTTAATGAAAAAAAGTCCCACCTTAACTGTCTGTACACATGTCCTGCATGCCATGTGGCGCCTCCATGCACATACATGTTTAATAAAATAACATGTAACAATTGTAATCGTGAATTCAGGGGACAAGACTGTTTTGATAGTCATAAAAGATCTGGTCTATGTAAAAAATTAGTTAGATGCCAAACATGCCTTTTCACTATCTGGGTGACACAGAAAGCAGTGCATAAATGCGGGCAAAAATTTTGTAAGGTGTGCCTAAAACAGCAACCTGTACGTCATTTATGCTATATGAGTAGGAACACGGCTAAATCAGATAATCGAAAAGCTCTATTTATTTTTTATGACTTTGAGAGTCGTCAGGAGTCATCACTTCAAGGTTCGGCCAGTACATTCATCCACGAGCCAAATTTGTGTGTGAGTATGCATGTATGTTTTGTATGCATGGACAATGAGGACATGAATGACAATTGTAGAGAATGTGGTACACGATTGAATATCTTTCATGATTCGCCTGTTCAGGCATTTTTAAAATATATAGGAAAGTATTCCCACAAATTCAAAATTACAGCCCTAGCCCATAATATGAAAGGTTATGATGGTTGCTTTATTTTAAAAGAAATATTAAAAAACAGGGAGAGGTGGAACCCCAAAATTATATCGACGGGTACCAAAATTATTTCATTAACCTGTGATAATATAAGATTCATTGATTCATTAAGTTATATACCCCTGCCTTTGGCGAAACTGCCAAAAACATTTGATTTCCCGGACAGCAAAGGTTATTTTCCCTACCTATTTAATACATTAGACAATGCTAACTACGAAGGGCCTCTACCAGCCACACATTTTTACTCTCCCGACTGCATGAACCCCACTGAACGAGCCGTGTTCCTTCATTGGTATAGTGAACAAACAGCTAGCGGTTGCACTTTTAATATGCAGCGCGATTTAGTTAATTACTGCATTGCAGATGTCAAAATTTTAATGAAAGCCTGTCTAAGATTTTGGCGATTTTTTAAAAATGAAAATGGTGTCGACTGCTTTCAGGAGGCTACGACTATTGCCAGTGCTTGTAATTTAGTATTCAGACGGCGTTTCTTAAAAGATGAAACTATTGGTTTAATACCCCCCGGTGGTTACCGTTTAGGCGACAAACAATCCAAGATCGCTATTCAATGGCTTTGCTGGATTGAGAAATCTACAGGCACGGCAATACAGCATAGTGGTAGGTCTAGGGAGTTTAGAATCCCCGAGGGACTTTTAGTTGATGGGTACTGCAGGCAGACCAATACCATTTATGAATTCCTTGGATGTTATTGGCATGGCTGCGAACAATGTTTTCCGGTACAGACAGTTGATATCGATTGTGACGATAAAGATGAGGCTATGTTTTTACGACGGGAATATACAGAGGCTCGTCTTAAACGCCTCAAGGGTTTAGGCTATAATTTAGATTTTGTTTGGGAATGTCAGTTTAAGGAACTCTTAGAATCCAATGATGCAGCCCGAGATTTTATACAAAACCTGAATATATTCAAACACGAACCCCTTAACCCTCGTGATGCATTCTTTGGCGGTCGTACGAATGCTGTAAAATTGCATCATAAATGTGTAGATCCCACTGAAAAAATTTATTATATCGATATTTGCTCTTTGTATCCGTTTGTAAATAAATATTGTAGATATCCTATTGGCCATCCAAAAATTCATATAGGTCATGACGATTGCTCACAGTTACCAATATATAGCATAGATGGTCTTATTAAATGTTTAATTTTACCCCCAACCGATTTATATCATCCTGTTTTACCCTATAGAATGCATAACAAACTCATGTTCATTTTATGCCGTACTTGCGGCGAGGAATTAAACCAGGGTGAATGTAATCATAATGAACACCAGAGAAGTTTCGTTGGGACATACGTTGCAGACGAATTACGGAAAGCTCTATCGTTAAATTACAGAATTATAGAGTTTTATGAAATTTGGCAGTACGAGGTAGAGGTGTATGACCCACTGGCAAAAACCGGTGGTCTTTTTACAGAATATATAAATAATTTTCTTAAAATAAAACAGGAATGTTCAGGCTGGCCTCCTAATTGTATTACAGCCGCCGAGAAAGATAATTATATTGCGGCGTATTTTGCTGTTGAGGGTATCAGGTTAGATCCGCTAAAGATATGTAAAAATCCTGGGATGCGTTATATAGCCAAATTAGAATTAAACAGTTTCTGGGGTAAATTCGGGCAGCGGGAAAATTTAATGCAGACGTCGATCATCTCAAACCCGCAGGAGTTCTTTCAAAAACTTACTGACCCGAGCGTAGAGGTACACTCGATGATCCCTGTAGATGATGATGTCATCATATTAAACTGGAACAATCGCGCTGAAAGTGTACGACCTCAAAAAACTGTAAACCCCGTAATTGCTGCATACACCACGGCTCATGCACGACTACACTTGTATAGCTATTTAGAAAAGCTGGGAAAAAGAGCTATTTATTTCGATACTGATAGTCTTTTGTATATTCATCGGGAGGGTCAATGGCAGCCTGAAACAGGCGAATTTTTAGGGCAAATGACAAACGAATTAGACGAATACGGTTTGGGTAGTTATATATCAGAATTTGTGAGCGGTGGTCCAAAAAATTATAGTTATAAAGTATATTCAACGGACAAAAACACCGAAATTGCCGTTTGCAAGGTGAAGGGGATCACATTAAATTTTAATAATTCAAATATTATAAATTTCGATTCGATGAAAGAAATGATTTGCAATAACGGTATAGATGGTCCTTTATATGTAAATACAGACCGCAAAATAGTTCGGACATCAAATTATGAGGTTTTATCAAAGCCCGAGCGCAAAATATACCAGTTCAGCTATAATAAACGGCGAAGGCTACCCGATAGCTTTGATACGGTTCCTTACGGTTTTAAAACGACTTAGATAAGTGCGCCTCCATATTTGATTAGCTCGTAAAACTGTATTTTTCTAGCGCATTTTCGATATTGTTTAACCTGAAAAACTTATCTCACAACAATCTGATTATGTGTTAACTTTGTTTTATAAATTTAGTTTTCTGCTATTTTTAAATTGTATGCTGCCTGCTAGGTTTAGATGCATCGTTAAAATAAGAAATCTATTGTAAAATACATTTATTAAAAATATTTGCAGTGACTAAAACGACTTAGATAAGTGCGACTCCATATTTGTTTAGCTCGTAAAACTGTATTTTTTCTAACGCATTTTCGCATTGTTTAACCTGAAAAACTTATCTCACAACAATCTGATTATGTGTCAACTTTGTTTTATAAATTTAGTTTTCTGCTATTTTTATATATTTTACATTTTGCGCTAACTTTAAATGCATGTTAGATTTAATTGCATGTTAGATTTTAATTGCATGTTAGTTTTATTTTGCATGCTAGGCTTAAGAGGCTGTTAATTTTTGTAAATAAAACAGTCGAATATTGTAAATACATTTATTAAATATTTTGTGTGTAATAAAAATATGTTTAATTACAAACTATTTGTGTTTTTATTTTCTAAATAACATTAAACAAGTTTATTAAGGTGAAGTATTGGATATATAGTGCTTTTACATATGTGTCATTAGAAACTAAATTATCAGTGAACAGGTTTACAAAACTTATCATAGATGCACCATTCATTTTAAAATATAAATACATTAAACAGTATATGCCGCAAACGTTAGAGCTAAAATCTTGCAAAATTTTTGGATTATGAGACCAGCTGATTGAATTTTGTTGTAAAAATTTTAAATGATAACCGCTTGGAGGGCGGCCGTATGAATCAAAGTATTCCCCATATCCATATTGGTCTATATACACGGCATTCCAATGTTGTCCAGGTCGGTTTGCTGGATCTGTGTTGACGATGATTGCCACAGGTCTTGCAATTCTTGTAGGGAGTTGATCAGAAGCAAAAACATAGCGTTTCACATTCAACAGACTCGGGATTGTTTGCAATATTTTCTGAACTTCCAGTGTATTCATTGCGCCACCAGTCGGATAAAATTAGTATGTTTTCCAATGCACATACAGGCGAACGGATGTTGTGATTGAGGCAACGTACGGCAGCAGTAGTTTTTCGCAGAACTTTTAAAGACGGGCACTCGAGATCCTCCAAATTTACGACGATTTTATTCAGAAAACTTAGAACCTCCTTCTTTTCTTGGCCCTTAACGTACACTTTTTCAAATTTTTTGAGAAGTCTTGTTAGCTCTGTTTCAAATTCATCAAAATGTATAGTACCAGAATCCCAGGTTAGACCGTGATGTCTATGCTCCAGATAGTTTATGCCTTTTTTAACGAAATAGGGCAGAGTGTCATATTTTGCAGGGGGTTTTAAAACGAAAATTGCTAACTGGTTGCCATCTGCTGAAATAACAGCCACTTCTTTCGGGATAAACTGTTTCTTATCACCACGGAACCCTTGCAGATCTACGAAGACACTGTCCATACTGACGAAATGTTTGAGCATGACTAAATTTTAAAAAACTGTTGTTGGTTTTTAACTACTAAAATCCACCAGCACATTTCTGTGTTTGTCAATTTCTACGACGTTATCGAACTCTGCATAAACTAGACAATTAATAGTTTCTTCTAGCGCGTCTTGAAAACCCGCCTCTAAACGTAGAGCGCCATTTTTAAGAAGGTTCCAGTGTGTGGTTGCATTTGCAGCCAGATCGGGGGTTAAATCAAAAGCAAATAGACAGTAGCCATGAGGGTAATCTTCACGTTTTATAGCGTTGCCTTCATTGAGGAAATGTATACCGCTACCGGAAAATAGTGTGTGATATGCTTGAACGTACATGCCATTCTTAGAGAAATCAGGCTGTAGAGGTTTTGAAGGAATTTGTTGACCGTCGATGTATAGGGAGAAATAATTGATTTTGTAGTTATTAAAATTGAAAGGGTTTGCTGCATAATGGCCGTTAAATGCTTTATTCGATACAAAGCCTACAATGCAGCGTTTTGGTAATTGCCCCAGAAAAATATTATCTAAAGATTTTCTTTGCACACCAGCCGGAATAGTTAACACTTTAACATCGGATCTTGTAATGGGGTATTTAGCAGGCGCAGTCGCCAAAGCTTTGGTGTGAGCCAACAAAATAGACGGGTTTATTTTCATTTTTCTCACTAGTAAGCTGGCATCACTAATTTTCACTTTGAATGTAGATCCTTCGGCTGCCATTAAATTGAAAGAATCTCGGGATCTGATAAATTTGACTTTCATTTCAACTCCGTTTATAAGAAATTTTTCTTGATTGAATAAATCGGAATGCACATGTCCCATCATCTCGACTTGCTTACTTGCAGCAGTAAAAAATTTCCGCTTTACAAATCCTTCATTATGCGTAGTGATGTCATCCATGTTATTGGCTGTGTCGTTGTACCATAGTGTGCATGTTAAATGGGTTGATTTAGCACCATTGCCGTAATTCAGCAGAGTTTCAATGTATGAGCGGTATGCGTATGTATTGTTTGGCGGGCTCACAAGCTTCTGATTCAAATACACCTCAACTTGATTAAACATAGAGTGCATCCAATTATTAACAGGGCCTACATCATCTTTGTCGGTTAATGGTGTATCATCTTGTTTAACAATTTTAGCAGTAATGTATAACATGGTCTGACTTAAATCGATATAATCGTTACCGTTTCCAGGCACAATAAATTCAATCGGTGCATCGTCATTAAGCGAGGAAAGCGGTTTGTAAAAAATCCATTGTCCATTTTCGATACTGGTTTGAGTTGCGGGCAGAGCGAACAAATCTAACTCTGATTTAACACACTCACAAGACTGCGCATGCAAAAACGCCATTGTGAAAACTACTTGCTGGTGAAGATATCGGTGTAGTTGGGTTTGCTCAGCTTCTTCCTAGCGATTTTTCTTGTAGACTGATTGTAATTCACAGTGCGTTGCCTTTTATATCCCGATCCTTCCATTAGAGTATCAATTTTTCTATCGGCTTTACGTTTGAGATTCTTTCCAGCCTCCTGTACACGGTTATGGAACGCTTCTTTTAGCGGTCGATTTTCACTAACATCTCCTAAAATGTTAGCGCCTGTCCTTAAAGCTTCCTTTCCAACAACTTTAGCACCGGTTTTAAAAAGAGGCAGGATACTACGAAATATTCCACCTAAAAAGCTTCCGATCCCATGACCTCTCTGGTAGGATGAACCTCTGTAGATAGCTCCAACGCCTTGACCTGCCTGATTGGTGTAGTATTGTTGATAAGGACAATCCATAGCAGCTACTGTATCCTCTTAAAGTGTAGTTTTAAACTCAACGTTCCAAACTCGAATGGCATCACACCCGACGTTTCGGTCCTTATATTTATTTCGATATTCTCAAATTCCCTCTTCATGACATTTATATAATGAGTCGGCGAAAATATGGCGTCTTTGTGGCAACCGTAATTATAATTATCAGAGGTCACGTTAACAATACGAAGAAGCGGAGCCAAGACATCTCCTACAAGCTGTGGTTCCACAATATCGCAGTAAATAAACATTTGTGATGGTAAACCAACCCAGATATTTGCGGGGTGGCTTGGTACAGGTGCTTCAGCTATATTTATATCAGGTTTATAACCAAGTTGTAAGGCCAGACGTTGTGAAAATCCTAGCATTTTCAATGACGACGTTTTAATTTCAAGAGACACGCGTTTTGTTACTCTATTATATTGAAAATTCAGCAACTTTTCTAATAACCTGTGATTGTTAATTTCGGCTGTAATATGTTCAATGTTTTCATAATTGCCGGGCTGAATACAGATTACGTGCCATCCATCGCTACCATAGTAAATTTGTTCTCTATCACTTTTAAAATATGAATTAGCGTTTTGCAATACTTTTTTCAACCCAGTATACGTTTCTTCTCCGGCTTGCATTTCAGGTATTTCTGTGCGATAATAGACTAAATTTTCTGTATCTGTCACGGCCAAAAAGGAGCATGGATATTGCACTTCAGCAATACCTGTAACCCATTGCCCCGGTAACCTTATTCGTTTAGGGAGCTGCGTTATGAATTGTGCTGTGGTGTTATTTGGAAAATAGCTCATAGAACTATTGCTAAGTAATGTTAGATAAAATTCTTCATCTGTATTCATAGTTGCTGAAGATTAGCTGCAGGAATCCAAGAGTTGAACTTGTCGTTATAATTTCGCCACTTTACAAAGTACTCTTTGCGCTGACCGTGTCCTCTTTCTTTTAACACTTGTTCGACTTTAAACAAAGCGTTATCATCCAAAGTCACTGGCTGTAATTCCTCTTCATAAAAGACGCCCTCTATCGTATCGTTGCTTAAATCAACTATTTCGTACACAGGTGGTTTTCTAAGAATCACTTTTTTAATTATAAACACTTCGCCGCTCCAATTAGTTTCATATCCTTTCTCGAATGCGTCCTTCGTTCTACTAATTCTTACATGTTGGTTCACTTTATATTTAGGCTTCCTGTCGACTCCCATCCCCTTTCTGTACAGATTGTTCCACACTTCCAGTATATTACCATCATTTACTGCGGAGGGTGCCATCTTGATGCTTGAATGATAGCGGTTGTTATACGAAGTCAGTAAATTTTGTAATACGTCTATGTATTTGTATGAATTAGAGTATGTGAAATAGCGCCACATTCTGGTTTTTAATGTTCTATTGAAACGCTCAATGACTGATGCTTTAACATCGGGGTTTTGCGTCACATAAAACGTGATATCGTGTTGTTTGAAAAAATTCTGTACGGCTCTAGCAACAAATTCTTTGCCTTTATCGGTTTGTAAATTTATGGGCGTGTTACCCACTTCAGCAAATATTTCACGAAATGCGTTTATTACTGAAGTAGCCGTTTTAGATTTCAGGGGTCTCGCCCAGGCCATTTTACTAAACACATCAATTACGGTTAGAATAAAATTATTTCCGTCATTGTGTGGGGCTAAACTGCGCATGTCGCAGAGATCAGCCTGCCATAATTCGAAAATGTTGCTAACAATGTATTTGTTTCTAGGGAATTTTTTTCTTGCAGTTTTGTGAATAGTATAGGCGTCCTGTTTCTTTAGCCAATCCTTTACTTCACCACTGGGGTGACTATTTTTCACTGAAGAAATTAACGAATTTGCACCAGCAAAGCCTACTGGGTTGGCCGGATCATAATAGATAGCATCCAAATTCATTTCTGCTATGTTAAAGTTTAAGGCGCTCCCAGCCCGAAATGCCCTTTATTTTTGGTATCGACCTCCGCGTTGTTTTCGTTATTTTTCCTGCTTTTTGCGTTGTTGTTACTGGCCTTGCTAACGGATTCGATTTAGACTCTGTTTCGGTGTCGTAGTTCTCACTTTCCACCTCAGAACTCCTCACGTCTTCAGGCTGAACTGCTAAAATTTTGCGTTTCGAGTTCCCCCGCAGCACACTTGGGAAATTTTTTTCTTTAATGTAATCAGCGAACTTGAGATGTCCCGATGGACTTGCAATTTTTTGAGGCCTTAGAATGGCGTGCACTAGATCAGTTATGTTAGATGATGGTAAAATTTCGCCTTTTATAGTAACTGTCCCCTTGCTATCCCAGTCCACGTCCTGTGATGCCCTCAAAAAACGTAAGAAAGCTTCGCCTTTTTTCTTAAAAGTGCTAGGTAGTGTAGACAAAATATCACCGTCTGAAATACTGCTGCTGGTGTTTGATTCTATTGGTATTTTGATTGATTGTCTTGTTTGGTCGGCAAAATGCAGATAACGTTGCAAGACTTGATTGTACTGCACCCATTTATCGTGGTCAGATAGTTTAGATTTTAAAACTTTCTGCATTTCGTCATCAAGCTGTGATAATATATTTTGCTCGGGATTCTCAGTAGCCTTAAAGCGGTGCATAACTTCAGGCGGCACAATCACCATCTTCTTTGCGTGTTCCATTTTTATTTAAAAATAGAACTCAATACACCCGTAATTAATGGGGCTAAGATCAACGGCAAGAACGCACCCCCTTTTTGAGTTAAAATTTTTCGCTTCTTTTTGATGGACTCTCCAGGTTTAATTAATTTTCTAAGTACTTTTTTATGCAGGGCTATCTGAGTCTTCTGCTTAGTCGACAAAGGTATTTTTCCTTTTAGAGTGTTATATATACACTCGCAGACACAATGGATTTGTTTATCGTTAACGGTTTTTAATAATGCGATGCGTTCTTTAGAACCTAGTTTATGTAGAGCACGCAGCAACTCTGAATTCTTAATCACCGCTCGAGACATCACTAGTGAATGATTGTAAATTGATTCGAGTTGCTGTTTTTATACCCCTTCTTCGGTATATAAATATAGCAAGACCCATCCTCTCTAAAAATAGACGTTCGGTATCTTGCAATGTCGGGGGTGCTTTGTTTTAAATCGAATAATAAATACCCGTGTGGCTTAGATGTGGCGTTTTCATATGCCTCCTGTAGAAAACGAGGATTTTCTGGACATATCTGCCTGGTTAAGTGCTTTATTTGAGCTCTATCTCGCGGATTTTTGAAAAGAATAATGTAATGAGCATTTAGGGAAATATCCCGCTGTCCTTTTCCTTGGTGAAAAATGTTTTGCGTAATAAAAAAAACACTGAGATTGTGGTGATGGCTCCCCTTGGTGAATAGGTCAACGACCGAGTTATTTGTCTCCCTCATTAAATCGTCGATTATTAAAAGTTTGGGTTCGGACCCCTCAAAAGATGTCATGTCTGGCAGACCCTGTTGAAATTCGACTAAAGATTTTAAATCTTCGTACAATTTTTGCCACTCGCCATAACACCAGATAACTTTAGCGAAATTTACACTGCAGAGTTTTTTCATATTTTTCAAGAAATTTATTACAAAAAACGATTTGCCCGATCCTGAGGGGCCTGCTATGATAGCAGAAAACGGATGTGAAAACTGATGCTCCATTTTATGCAGTGAGCGATTATTACAGTAGGGCCGTCGTGAATAAACTAACTTAAAAAATCAACACGCTCATAATAAATACATTAAAAACGTGGTAAGTGCGGGAATCGAACCCACGACCTCTTTCGAGATCAGATCTTAAGTCTGACGCCTTAACCACTCGGCCAACCTACCTCATGTATAAACCAACACTCGTCACATAATTAAAAAGAAATACAGTTTAAAACATTTTTATTCACATTCTCATACAATATTTTATATAAACTAGAACATGTACGATTTCATGCGCTCATCTGCATCAATCAGCTTCTGCAATTCTATAATAACATACATTTTAAATTTGAACACAAGTTCCCACAATAAAATATCGTTAGCGAAAGTCCAGCGCAGAGTATTAAAAATGATTGAATCATCAAGACACAAATTTTCTGTATGTATTACTTTGTCAACGATCACTTCACCAAAATTTTGGAAATTACACTTTACACGTTTCAAGTCATTTATTTTCACAACCATCAAGTTGTACATCGGCAATAAATTTGATAGTGTTTCATACGTTACGTAAAGAGTAAACTTGTTCTCGGGGTCCTTTGTAATAATCCTGCAGGTATCATTGTTCACGTACTCCACTGTGTGCTCAGTTAATTCATATCTGAAAGTCCCCTGCTTGGCCATCACAAATATGTCCGGTAGCGCTTCCACAAAAGCCATGAACGACTCGGCTGTGAAGGAAACACCAGCACCAATGTCGGTCTTCAGAATTCTTGCAACAGGCGAAAATTGTTTATAAGGATCCAGACCCAAATGAACAACCTTGCTGGCGCTATTGTTTAAAGGCACAGTGAGGTCGCATAATAACCGTTTCTTTTCCCGTCGGGTTTGGCGGATCTCAGGCGTTACGATCGGTGTTACGTCATAGGAAGGCATCGTCTCCTCAATGAACACCCGCAGGTCCTCCTCGGTGGCATCTAGACGTGGTGAATACCCCTTGGCCTCCACGTTCATGGCTGGAGGCTGTGGCGGTGCACCGTGTTGTTTTTTATTTAAAAGATGCGTTTTCTTGCTTGTTTTTTCTGCTGCCGGTCTCCTGGTGTAGGGGCCTGGTTTTTCTTGGCACTTATTAACACTTCGAGGATCCATCTTAGTTACACTGGTGCTGTTGACACGACGGTTGAGAGTGAAGCAATTCGATGCGTTATAGAGACCGCAAACACTTTTATACAGGTACTAAAACAATACGTCAGCGGCACCCCACTCTCGGATCAAATCATGCTGGAGCTTGCATTTTCAACGGACAATGCAACGTTAACCGCAGCAACAGGTCTCAACCTGCTTTAAACTGCAAACCAAAAATTCGTCATGTTCTAGCATCTTATAAATTATTTATTTCTGCCTTTGAACATTTACTGCTATTTAAATCATTTATTTAATGCGTATGTCTTATTTTATATGGGCGAGGGCATAACAGAAGTATGTCAGGAATATATTAAACTCAAATTTGTAACTCGATGAATTTCTAGAATCTGGTTCAATAAAACATTTTGAATAATTAGCGAATACAGTTACACGATGCAGTATGTTTTTCCAGGAATCGATTCGTGCTAAAAGACATTTACAAAATTCAAACGACTCCTGCATAAAGACGCCGCGTAATATTATCGTTTATTTAAATTCTAATATAAAATGCCCCAATTGTAATTACATAAAACAAGTTATTGATACATAAACACGCCGATGAGTTAATTAAAAATATTAACACGACTAAACTTAAGCGTAACGGCTCACAAGCACGGAATGTTCTGTTGTAATTGAATGAAAATCGATACAGATATCAACAAATATTTATTTTAAAGGCCTATCGACTGATAACAATACATAATTAAATCAGGCAATATGCCAGAACGAAATTAAACTATGTAAAACATCTATTAAACGGTATTAAATTGGCCTCTCTGAAATTTCTTCGAGGGACGAAATGTAATTGCTCTAGTAAAAGTGAGAATAATTTAAAAAAATATCTATGTTCATAAATAGCGATGTAAATTTGAAATTCATTAGTTAAACAGGGCACCGAAACTGCACGCAACTGTTGAAGTAGTGACTATGTTTAATTCCTTTAACCTCGGTCGCTTCGATAGCCCAGTTGGTTAAGGCATCGTAGTCGTAATGCTGCGGTCGCTGGTTCGATTCCAGCCATGGGACATCGCAGGAAGCTTTTTTTAAATTCAAATATTTACGCGAGTGAATGCAAGAGAGAGACAGCGGCTTCGAAAAGCGAGATAGATCTATCAGTTTGAATTTCAAATATTTCCGCGAAAATTCAAAATTAAAAACAACCGCCGTGAGAAGTGCGCGCGCACCAAGATGGCGGACATCCCGCGAAGTTTAAAATTCAAAAATTGAACTTAGAAAAAATCTGAAAAAAATTAAATTTCAAATATTCCCGCCAGAAATCCAAGATGGCCGACGCGTAACTTAATCGGAAGCGAATGCGTAATTTATTCAGTAGCACATGTGAAAATTACATATCAAAATACATATGTGGTTAATTAGGTCAATCCGCGAAAATTAATTAGATCAAGCCGCGAATAAATCCGCGGTTTAATTCGCGGAATTAGAGCATCTGTCAATCATCCGATTAATTTAATCGAGCCTCGATTAATTTAATTGAACAATTAATCCAATTAGTGGTGTCCACTATACTACTTGTTAGGTTTTGCGCCAGTTTTGATACAGGCTGCCGCATAACCTAACCTGCTAACCTCGAATTTGACATAGACTTACAATGCCACCAATCTATTATTCTGTCGTATAATGTCACATTTTACTGACGTTTGAAGAAAAAACATTTCTATCGTGCAAAAAACATCATAAGCATCACGAACGTTAAGCAATTACCGATCTCAGATAATAATTGGAGTCGTCGCTTCACTTCTCTTCCAAATAATTGTCTTCGATCGGTAAAATGTCCTTACCGTTCTTAATACTTAATATGCTATTAACAAGGAGTTTATCCTAGTAAACTTTTAGAAAGAAATATTTTAGCAATTGTCACGTATTCAACAACTTTAGTTATTACGTATAAATATTGTTTTACTGCGTCTTATATTTCTCACAATATAATCTACTTTCTATCTAGTAATTTGCAAAATACTCGCATTATATGAAAAAATTTACTAGCATTTACTACAAGCAGCAAATTTATTATTTATAAATCAGATCCAAATATACGTGTGCAATTATTTGCATACACAACTTTTTATTTTATAATATTCGTAAAGCAAAGTTAATCTAATTATCAAAGTGTTCACTGTAAGCTGTTTGTAATCAGCATCATAATAAGTAGATCTGGCAAATACAGTAAAGTTAAGCTTGATTTATCTTTGCGATATCTCAGCAGAACTGCACTTTCGCGTATTAGTATCGTAGAGTTCCGCTTACCGTTGTGGATTAAATAACGGAGTAAAAATGTAGGGAACAGTTGGCAAAAAGCGCATACCACTTCATTTCTGGATTATGCAGCGGTGCGACTTTAAACTGTTTTTATGCTTCTATTTGTCGTCATAAATTTACTTGAGGTGAATCGACGCTTCCGTGAGTTTAATTGAAGAAATGTGCACAGTTTTCTAGGACTACTAATATAATAACACATTGTGCAGCATGTCTCCTTGTATTCTACGTACTTTCGATCTTTTTGACATCAACTAGTGTTTTCATTTTTTTTTTGTTACATTGGCAGACGAGCTTTGTTAGTAAATTATCAATGTTTGCTGTCTAAAAAACTGATCAGAATACTTCGACGGATTAGTTGTTTACGTTCCGTGAAGCTGTTGAGTTTGACCGTGTTTAGCCTTCAATTTGTAAATAATGAAAAAAGTCCACTCAAAGCATTCATAATTACCTCAAAATAAAGTTAAACTATCTTAATGTTCCAATAAAAATAAAACTGTCAAACGAAACCCTTAGTAATGCTAATTACATTAATTCACAAAAAGAAAAACATCGCAATCTATCAGATTCGAACCTAAACTCTTAGAGATACCTTAGTCGCTTCGACAGGAATGCTACTTAATACACAGGTTTATTGTTATATTATGAACGGGTGGGAAATTACATAAGGAAGTAAGCCCGATTGCGGACGTAGCAAGCCCGATCGGCAAGGATTAAAACGAGACATACCCCAGAATTATTTAAATTGGCACAATTAGAATTTGAATTACTCCAAAACTAAAAGGCGCCGCTGCCTAGAACCTTCAATTTCAAATTTGTTGAAAGCTTATAAAATGCACTCTGGTTTATCGATGGGAATAGTACAAACTATGAGTAATAGACAATTCATATTTATTTTTTAAACAAAATCATTGACTACGTTTTAATAAAACAATATCAGTTCAGAATGTTTGATATTATTTTTAAGTTGAAATCACTAGGAAGAAAATATTCACAGCACGATATCTAAAGAAAGCGTTTGTATAGCTGATAAAAGTGGTCGAGTTTATTCAATACTGTAGCAATAAATTGTTGTAGGTACTCAGAACAGATAACCGCGGTATCATGATAGTAATATAACTAGTTAATTCACTTAAAATAAATATTTTCGGATGCCTCAGATTAAACCATTAGTAAAGTCCATGATATGTTTTCCAATCATTGAACATTTTCGTATATATGGTATGGTGCACCTACATATAAATATACTTTTAGGCACCCGTCCTGAAAAGAAAGCATTACTATTCAATTTTTAGGTCGGAAGTATTTCTTACAGCACGATTTTGAAAAAATGGCTATTTGTGCAACAAGTGCTAAAAGTGGCCGTTTATGCACGCGACATGAAAATTATGAAACGCAGCCGAAGGCTGAGTTTCATAACATGTCGAGTGCAATAACACTTTTAGCACGAGTTTATAGACAATATTTTTTCTACGGCCTTAAATGTACTGTTATTAATCCATAAATGTCGATTTAACAAAGATTTCCATTTATGACAGTTATAATTTATGTCATAATAAAGAGATGGCCTTGACGCGCAGGTGAATGTTTCTGGCGCCAGAAGCTGTCAAAGTGAGTTATCAAAGGTAACTGAAGAGTGGAAGTACCCAATGGCATAAGTGCCATTTTTTGAGAAATTGAGATTTTGCGATAGACAGGTTATGAATACCACGCTGTATATCATGTCAAAAAGAACAAGTGCCATGTATACATATAAGGTCTGAGGCCTTCCTCGGAGATGGCGCTTTCCGTACGTGCCGTAGCAATTTGAAATATAAAGGTAGTATGTGCCGTATGTGCCAGTTAGTGTGTTTCCTACATTTATGCGTTTATATTGCGTTTTTAAGTGAAGGATATGGAAGATAATCATCCCAAAAGGTATAAAAGTAGCAGTGGTTCATTTGGAAGAAACCAACCAACTAGGAACTAGTACCTAACCCGATTAAGTGATGTGACACTTACTACTTTCCAAAATGATAGCCTTTTTTATTTTTCATAAGTTTATTTTTGATTTATTATACCAATTATGTGTTGCGTTATGCGTTAGACTTACTGAATAAATAAAAAATAGTATTTAAAATGTTTTTTGAGTTTTATACGGTTTTCTTAATTATCTCGAAAGTATGATTTGGGCACTTACTCCCTTTGGTAATTCCATTCTTCAATTATAAATGTACACATTTAACATTAATCATTACACAACGCTTTAATTATTCAAAAACACTTTACCTCTAACGCAAGAAGTAACTAGAATAACTTGACAACCTTACTTCCAGTTCGAAATTGTAAATTCCATACCAGCTCTTTACTTGTAGCACATGGGCGAAAAGTAAATAGCTGATTTAACTTTTAACATGCTAAATTATAAAACGTCACTTTTAGTGAAAAAAGCTAGCGGTAAAACCTACTTTTAGTAGTGGTCGTAGAAAATAGCTATTTATGCAACAAGTGCTAAAAGTGGCCGTTTATGCACGAGTTTGCACACAATATTTTTTCTACGCCTTAAATTTACTGTTATTAATCCATAAATGTCGATTTAACAAAGGTTTGCATTTATGACAGTTATAATTTATGTCATAATAAAGAGATGGCCTTGACGCGCAGGTGAATGTTTCTGGAGCCAGAAGCTGTCAAAGTCAGTTATCAAAGGTAATTATAAATGTACACATTTTACTTTATTCATTACATAATGCTTTAATTATTAAAAAAAAACACTTTATCTCTAACGCCAGAAGTAACTAGAATAACTTTGCAACCTCACTTCCAGTTCGAAATTGTAGTTTTATAACCTCACTTCACTTTTAGCACATGGGCGAAAAATAAACAGCTGATGTCACTTTTAACACGCTAAATTATAAAGCGTCACTTTTAGTACAAAAAGCTAGCACTAAAAGGCCTTCTTTTAGTAGTGGTCGTAAAAAAAATTCTTTACAGGCCTATTTTGGAAAATTGACGTTCTGATTGGTTAACAACATTTATTGACTGTGGTTACTAAGAAAATCAACTACAAATATCTCTAGATTTGTACGAAGGTATAATGCTTGTTTGTTATGTAATGTTCCAATATTTACGTAAAATTAAGAAGAAACGCGAATACCTAGAAAATGTTGAATGTAACTCATCCGGAAACGCCTTTTACAGGACTTGTAGGCTTTCAGGCCTAGCCTACGGCATGGGCCTGAAATTTTCGCTAATTTTTGCGAGTTGTACGTATTGCAGGTGAATCTTGTTGGTGTCATTTTGAAGATCTCGTCAAGAGCGAACTTTCTGGAGAGGTTGTGAAAGTGTAAGATTCGAGGGAGCGAAAGTATGTGGGTTAAAACGATTTTTTGCATACGAAAGCGTTCGGTGCTGTTACATCGCATACTTTTTGAAAGATCCAAATGTGTACTGTGTACTGGCTGGTTTTTGGGCTCTGCGATGCATGAGGGCGAAGTTACAGAGGTAGAAAGCTGAAGTGCATTTGTAGGAAATTGGATGTTCGCATAAACATGGGGAACGAAAAAATGTCCAATTTTGTTTTTGGCAATATGTGGAAGAATCTGTGGGTTTTTAAGAATTTTGTGGCTTAGGTTGATTTAGGGGTTGTAAAATGGGGAAACCGTTATAACTATCAGAAAAATTGTAAAATTAATATTTGTGTGAAATTCGCTGTTTGGAGACTTTCTACTGGTCGATTTTATTTTTTAAAGAGAATTTGGATGGTGGAAATTTGTCAGCCCAGGTGGATTTGGGGGTTGCAAAATGGGGAAAACTTTATAATTATCAGAAAAACCTTAAAATTCATATTTGTGTAAAATTCGCTGTTTGGAGGCTTCTTACTAGTCAATTGTATTTTTTAAGAGAATTTGGGATGTGAAAATTTTGCAGCCCATGTGGATTTGGGGATTGCAAAATGTGAAAAACCGTTATAATTATCAGAAAAATTGTAAAATTAATATTTGTGTAAAATGCGCTGTTTGGAGGCTTTTTACTGGCCAACTGTATACTTTAAGAGAATTTAGAATGTAGGAATTATGCGACCCATGTGTATTTGGAAGTTGCAAAATGGAGAAACAGTTATAATTATCAGAAAAATTTTAAATATTTGTGTGTAATTCGCTGTTTGGAGACTTTCTACTGGTCGATTTAATTTTTTAAGAGAATTCGGGATGTGGGAATTTTGCAACCCAGGCGGATTTGAAGGTTGCAAAATGGGGAAACCGCTATAATTATCACAAAAACCTTGAAATTAATATTTGTGTAAAATTCGCTGTTTGGAGACTTTCTACTGTTCGATTGTATTTTTTAAGAAAATTCGGGATGCAGGTATTTTGCAGCCCAGGTGAATTTGGTGATTGTAAAATGGGGAAACCGTTATATTTATCAGAAAAATTGTAAAATCAATATTTGTGTGAAATGCGCTGTTTGGAGGATTCTTACTAGTCAATTGTATTTTTTAAGAGAATTTGGGATGTGAAAATTTTGCAGCCCAGGTGGATTTGGGGATTGCAAAATGTGAAAAACCGTTATAATTATCAGAAAAATTGTAAAATTAATATTTGTGTAAAATGCGCTGTTTGGAGGCTTTTTACTGGCCAACTGTATACTTTAAGAGAATTTAGAATGTAGGAATTATGCGACCCATGTGTATTTGGAAGTTGCAAAATGGAGAAACAGTTATAATTATCAGAAAAATTTTAAATATTTGTGTGTAATTCGCTGTTTGGAGACTTTCTACTGGTCGATTTAATTTTTTAAGAGAATTCGGGATGTGGGAATTTTGCAACCCAGGCGGATTTGAAGGTTGCAAAATGAGGAAACCGCTATAATTATCACAAAAACCTTGAAATTAATATTTGTGTAAAATTCGCTGTTTGGAGACTTTCTACTGTTCGATTGTATTTTTTAAGAAAATTCGGGATGCAGGTATTTTGCAGCCCAGGTGAATTTGGTGATTGTAAAATGGGGAAACCGTTATATTTATCAGAAAAATTGTAAAATCAATATTTGTGTGAAATGCGCTGTTTGGAGACTTTCTACTAGTCGATTTAATTTTTTAAGAGAATTCGGGATGTTGGAATTTTGCAGCCCAGACGTATTTAAGGGTTGCAAAATGGGGAAACCGATATAATTATCAGAAAAACCTGTAAGAACGGTCTTTCCGAACTCATTACGTTAACTACTATTTTAAGCACCCGTCCTAAAAATTATGCATTTTGATTTTTTTTCTCTTTACAGGTCTATTTTGCAAAATTGATGTTCTAATTGGTTTGCCATATTTGTTAACTGTGGTTACTAAGAATATGAACTACGAATAATTCTAGATTTTTATATAATGTTAGAATATTTAGGTAAAATTTTGTTCACTTTGACGCGATGTTAGCTAACACCAGACTTAACATTGCTTTCTGCAACCGACCCTTAGTGTGTTGATCCAGTGACCTTAATCCTTGGCGCCCCATTATTATGCAACATGTCCACGGAATACGGTATTTCACGGGTAAATGATGAATACGAGTTTCTGGATCTTTTTCTTGCTCAATCAAAAACGATTTTTTAGTTCATTTGAGCTTCAAAAATATAAATGAGGCGTTGATATTAGATTGAAACAAAAATCAAGTAACCTTCTTTTTTTGAGAAAAATACTGAAGTTTTATGAGAGAGACTTATTCAGAATTTAAAAAAATATAGCGTTATTGTATTAAATTTACTTTTTCCGCTAGCAATATTTTTGTTGTTGACGAAAAATAATCTCAAATATTGTCAATTATTGTAATTCCCATACATTTAGTACTTATAAATGTATTTATATACTACATCTAAATAAAATATTAGCATTAATTTCAGAAGTGCAAAGGAATGTGATTGTATTTCTTTATTGTGCGATGTTAGCAGAATTTGTTTAAAAATCAGTAACCCTTGCGGGATATAAATACATAGACACTTTTATCCATCCATCAAAGTTTGAATTATCTATCAATCAGTATAGAAAACTAACTTGATTTTAATTAGCAAACCATGTAGACGTAGCCAGAAGTTATAACAAAAATAAACAAAACCCACCAAGCAATTGCTCCGAAAAGCAATATAGCTCTATTGAACGTTAATTTAGCAAAAATACATAAACGTTTCGGTAATCTCTCATCTGGAAATTGACTCATGGACAGAAATTATTATTTAAATTGCTGGGGCATCTTGCGATGCATTTCGAAAATGGGAGGAATTTCTGTCGCCAGTATCGATAGGTGACAGCTGAAACTTATATACGAGGGGCCGTTTTTATATTCTCGGGCTCAGCATGAAAACAAAAGACTAGAACAGTAGCAAACATTTATTTTTCAATGTCCCCTGCTTTTGAATGCAGGTAGTGCAACGTTTTAATAGTAAACATATTAATTTGGTTTGTCCTCAAAATTACCTTTAACTGCTGCAATAAGCCCGTCAATATCTCTGAATTTTCTCTCCTGAGTGTTTTTTATATTGGGAAACCAAAAATAAACACCGTGTGCTAAGTCTGGACTATAAGGTGGGTGTTCAATTTTTTCGAGGCCGCAATTGGCAACAGCTAGTCTGGCCGTGTGAACTGGGGCATTATCGTGTAGCAGAAAAACACCTTGCGTCAGCTCTCAGCGTCTTTTCACTTTGATGGATTCTCTGGGGCAGTAAGTTTGCATAACATTCTCTAGTTACTGTACGATCCTTCTCCAGATAACAAATCCGCAAAACTCCTCGACTGTTTCAGAATATTGTTGTCACCATTTCTTTTTCTAAGGGAGTGACTTTAAACTTCCTCGGAGGAGAGGAGCCCATTTGGCATGCCGAGGTACTCCCGTAGAATTCTGAAACTCCTAATAGAGCTGCTAATTGTAGCTTCTTCAATGTCACAACCTCTGGTACCAAACACTTTGTTTTATCAACAATATTTGAAGTGATCAGTTCAACAAGTCGACCTTCACGGAGATCATCTTCTAACGATTCTCGACCAAGCTCATATAGTTTTGACTTCGAAGCACAATTATTCCCATACGTAAAACGCATTTCTTTGAAAATAGATTTGAAGATTTTCCTAGTTTTTAAAGGAATTTTATTACTATTCTGTATTCTATTTTATTCATGTTGCCAATTCTACAACGCGGATCCATGCAAGGTGACGGTTATTGAAGTTAGTAATGTTGCAATTGATCTACAAAATGACGTATGAGTTGGCAAAGCGTAGGTAATTGAAAAACGCTTTAATGGAAAATTGTTATAAAATTGAAAACTACCTAGTCCAAGAAGAAGAACGATCCCTCTTAATTTTAAGCCTTAATTTATTAAGCAGCACCGTTAGCTGCAATGAACTTAAAATCGATTAAAAACAATTCTGGCGTTTTGTTTGAGTATTCCACAAGAGAGGTGTTCTACAAGAATATATATAACATTTGCAACATTACTTAGTCTAACTTTAAAATGTATTTAACAACATATGATTGAAAGCTGAAGGTACATAGTTATGAAAAGTAATTAACATTAAATTTCACCCAATGTCGACTTAACTGAGATTTCCAATCCGGCTTTGGCTACCCTGGGGTATTGATGCTTAAATCTTCCCAATGAGCCGATTCCCCAGCAGTAAGGGTTTTAACAACAAGGCTGACAACAACAACAGGAAGTAAAATTAGACTATCACACGTTTATATGACTTAGATCAACGGTAACTTGCAGAAATTTTCATTGTTTCAATGTTCATGTTTCGAGCACTAAACAGGCACTTTTAGAACTTGTATCATAAATAGCTATTACAGTTATACTAACTAATTTTGTAGGTGTTCTATCTCCTTGTGGAACTCTAAATTTGTAGAATGTTCGATGGAAAAAGCCAGAACTGTCCTTAATAGATTTTAAGATTATGGCAATTAACGGTGCTAGTTTCTAATTTAGTAAGGCTTAAAACGTGCCCTTCTTTTAAAGAGAACGACAATATAACTCAGCACTTTGAATATTGATTTTACATCTCTGAGTCAATTTCCAGGTGATAAATTGATCTATGTTTCTTCGTATTTTACGAGATTAACGTTCAATGCAGCTATATTGCTTGTTTATTTTCGTTATACAACTTTTACCTTTTCAATGCTCCACTTAGATTGCTTATTCAAATCAATTTAGTTTCTTATAAAAACTACTAATTTAAACTCCTTGTTCTCTTGACAATACTCATCACTATGTTTTATCAATAACATATATCTGTAATAGAAATACAAAATGTAATACGGTAAATCCGACGTCCCCACAAAATAAAATTAGTGAAATTTATACATATTTAGGTATATTAACCGTTATTTTCTAATAAATTGTCCTTTTTCGTGTATCTCTACCTGTTATGTGTTATGTCTGCGTCTCTGCATGACATTTACATCAGCAACGATTGAGCGCACTTCTTCAGCGATCGACCGTCGTACACAAGTGGTTAAGGCGTCTGAATCAGAATGGGATACGGCAGGTTCGAATCCCACTGACTAGAATTTTTTCGTTGAAAGTTAATGTAATTCGCATTGCTAAGTGTTTATTCTTGCTGTTCTAGTATTTTTAGCAACATACATAGGTTTACCTATTTTGTACATAATTTTGAACACATTGAAAACGTTAAAACCTCTTTTTCTGTACATTTTTTATTTACCATTCAATTTTAGAAATGCAAAAACTATTTTGATTGGGGTAAGGCCACTAATGTGGTGGGCTTAAAAGCTAGTCTCTATATACCAATGGGACCAAAATTATATATAACAGCAATGAGATAATATGAACAAGAAAATAACACGTATTCTTTGAGTAAGAAAGAGATAAACAAATATTTGAGTAGGCTTGACGTTCATTTTAATTATGACATATGTCAACTAAACATGCCTACTAAATTCATTTTTTCGTATGTTCATCTCTTTCTTACTCAAGAATGCTATTTTGTTGTTTATGATATCTCTTTGCTGTTATATACGAGTATAATTATCGCCTCATCCGTATAAACATATGACATGCTTGCGTCTCTGCGCCCTTGCGTCTTTACGTTACCTTTTTATCGGCACAGTTAGGAGCAGTTCGTCCGCGATCTCGTCCTATATAACAGAGCGATAAGAAAGCACGATAGGTGCCCATTTGTAGATAAGCGGTTAAAGTGTCGGACTAGCAATTGGATTCCTTAGGTCCGAATCCCACCGATTTTTCGAGCTCCACATCCTCCTATTGTGGGAATTGACAAATCCAGAAAGGTGAAACCAAGCTTCATCTGTAACGAATTTTTTTCGAGAGCCCTGATGTTTTCAAAATTATGTAAAAACCATTGACAGAATCCTTGTCTTAGGGGCCTGTCAACAGGGAGTTTTTCCTGAAACACTTGCATTCTGTAGGGATCGAGTTGCAGGTCCTGTTTAAGAATAAGTTGGCAAGTGCTATATGGTAGATAAATGTTGCAAATGACGAATTGAGGTGTGGGAGTGTCTCTCCATTACGTACCTAACAGCTTCAATATTTTGCTCATTACACATTCTTGCCTGCCACTGCCTTCTTCTGAATGCAGTTACAAAAGCTGTCAAAGGAAGTAATGACATTTGGAAACGTTTCTCGAAAATCTTTAAAGAAATCTCTAACAGGATTCAACCGATGGCCGTTAATTCTTCGGCCATTTCTATATTAAATTTCCAACATAGACCGTTTTGTTCATCATTAAAAATAATGATTGATTCAAATTTTTGTGTTGATAATAGATACTTGAAACGTTGAAGCTTGCTAAACTGAAGTACTGACCAAAAATTGTCACTTCTGTCAACTGCAACTGACCTACTTTTCTGAATCAATCTCAGACATGGCCAATATCGCTGTCATTCTCTTACTCGGGCTACTCTGATGAAGTTTTTTTTAATCACATGTTATGAACTAGTTTTGTCATAATGCTTCTCAGTTTTCTTTATTTGCAGCTAGTAAAGGGTGTTTCAATAAGTACGCAATTTTTAATTTTAAAATAAAACATAAGTTTTTTTGATAAATTCCTGATATTTTTAGTGATTTTTAAAGTAGACATGATCCGATTAATTATGGAATAAAATATCCTTCAAATACCCTCGCAACTCTGGACGCAGACTCTTGTCGTTTTGATGAAAATATATATGTCGTTTTGTTAGAGTTGCGGCTCTATCTCTTTAATTACTCATTGGATATCGGCATTAGGTTCAGAAATTCTTCCGAGGGTTGTTCGCATAGACCTGAGATTTCAAAAAACCCCAAACAAAGAAGTCGCACGGCGTCAAATCTCACAATCTCGGTGGTCAACTCCGCTTGGCGTTTCATGAGACAATGCGGTCCAGAAATCGTTTTCCCAATAAATCAATTATTTCACTCGCAGTGTGGCAGCTTGCGCCGTCCTGCTGAAACCAGATGTCTTCCAGGTCTATACCTTCCACTTGGCGCAACGAGAACTCCGTTATCACGGGTAGTGACGTTCGCAGATTTTTAGCGACACTCATATTCACAGTTGCAATGTTTTCTAGAGACCGCCAGAACGACAACAAACAGGAGCTTAACTGTCCATAATTGATCCAATTTTCTCAAATTTTCTACTCAATCTTTGAACAGTGGTTAGATTTGGTGCTCTTCAAGACTGAAAATGCCACGAACTATGTGAACGATTTCTGCGTAACTTTCCCCATTTTTGTAATCGGTTTTCACGATGATAAGGCGTTGTTCATTCAGGTAGCTCTCTATAACTAAAAATCGCAACAATTATAGATGACAGATGTCAAATTTTTAGGGTTGCAGCTTTTACAGAAACAAAGTGCGAAATATAAAAATTGCGTTATAAGCGAATCATCAGCATATTTCAAATTGCTGATCCTTATGCCGCCGACGATAATTTCCTCCGCCCATTTATATAAAATTTTTCGAATCACACTGTATATATTGAACAATAACGGTGAGAGCATGCATTCCTGTAGTGTGCCCTTAAATACTTTAAACTTCTGCAATATACTCGTAGCTTTCCCCATCTCTACTATAGCGGTATTATTATTATTATTATACAGCTGAATGATGAAGTTTATCAGGAATTGTGGAGCACCCATTTGTTTCAATATTGACCATAATTCAGTCCATAGGATGTTGTCGAAAGTCTTGGAATAGTCGACAAACCACATATAAATGGGGACATTTTCAATCATTTGACGAGCATTTAAAACTTGTTTACGTGTACATTTACCATGTACAAAACCGGCTTGTTCCTTTGATATTTTAGATAAAAGATAGTGCTTTAGTCTTTCATTCACTATATGTAGCAGAACTTTACTTGGATGCGCAAATATTGCAATATTTCAGTAATTTCAACAATCAAGAGTTGATCCTTTTCTAGGAAATGGCAAAAATTTAGAATGGCACTATTCATTCGACCAAGTGTCAGATAGCCATATTTTCTTAGATTTTGCAAACAATATGTTAGCTCGTATTTCCCCCATTGCCTTTAGGTGTTTAGCTGAGGGTTTGCTAATGCCAATTGTTTTGTAATTTTTAAAATTTCTGGATAGCAAATTTGTCAAAACCACATGGATGTTTTAAAAGCTGATAGAAACTTTCCAATGCGGTTAGTAGCTTCGTAACTGATGATGAAACTTAGGTACATTACTGGGATTTCGAGTCAAAACTAGAATTCATGCAATAGTTTCATAAAACGAGCATTTAAACAAGGCTGTTGCCGACGGTTTTGTGACTAAAAACGAATACTGCATGATAATTGGTAAAATACGTTGATTTGAGGGGTGAAAGAAGACCATATTGAAAATAAAGTTATAAAACAATCACATGTTATTTATTTCATAGTCAGGTAGACAACTTTTCTAGTTTTTCTCGTGGTAGTCATTTGAGATGAAGGGTTATTTACTCTTTATAAAAAAAATTTATGAAAACTAATACATTTATCTGTTTTTGCAGATGTTATCTTCACGAACAGCCTACTTATTCTGGTCTACACTATTCTCCATATCCTTTCTTGTATCGCATGGCCAACGGAAATCCAGACGGATGAAGGAAAATGTAGATTTGTATCCAAAATATGAAGTTTATGGAACGGATCAACTTCCCAGCGACAAACAAGTGTCTACATTCTTAGTTAAAGGCGAAAGCAAAGTGTGAGTATATATTCAGATTTATTAATACAATACATCTCTAAAACATAATTTTGTCAAAAATTACTAAATCTGGATACATTAGTGAAGTTCTGAAACAAAATATATCTCGTTGTCTGATATAACAATATGTGTATACCAGCAAAAGAAGTTGCTTAATAAGAATAGAAATACTTTTATTTGCCTTCATGTTCTAACTGATGGTAGACATTCATGTTCTTCCAAACATCTGTTTTAGTTCACATATTTCACATCTGCATATCAACTCGTAGTTGTCTATTCTTATTTACGCTATTACTACGATTAAGGGAATATCTCAACATATAAATACAACTGCAATAATATATAACGTTGCTAAAACCGGTAGCATAAATATTGTAGTAAATACTTTTCCTAAAACTGACAGTTTCCTGCTATAACAAACGTAAAGGTTACTTTACACTTCATTATCCCCATTCAACTGCATCCTTTAGACACGCCACGGCGCGGCGTACGCATACTTCATAAATTCGCATTTCAGTCAGGAAATTATTTATGAAAGTGAATTGGCCGCTCTGCTTGTTAGCCTTGCCCAGTGGATGTGAGATTTGGCACGTTCATAAAGTGGCACTTTATAATGGTCAGAGTGGGCTAGGTCTAGGTTAAACCGCTTTGACACATCTGCCTTTCGAATAACTATGTCGCACTTAATTTATTGCACCGGCATCTTCATGTTATTTACGAATATATTTAGCGAATGCGTGTACATTTGAAAGCGCCAACGTCTTAGTATTTGGAAGGCGTTTTGTTTTATGACATGATATGAATTTAGTTTAAATTTAAACTTGCATTTTAAATACAAGAGGCTCATTCTCTATAAGTTTTGATTGCCAAACCTGGATCTGTCTTAACGTATTTTATATGTTTCGCAGTAGCATAAATTGTCAAAACTTGAATTGTTAGGATCGGTAATATTTTTAAGGGATTTCATATCACCAATGCTATGATTGATCCAGAAATATTTCTTTCTTGCTGTCAATTGGAATTAAACTATTTAACTCTTGTACTGAATCACATTCCATTCCATGGTTGTATGGCGTGTGTTATACTCTCGTGTCTTTTTAGATGGATGTCTGTATCAATGAAAAAACAAATGCCTCTCTATTGACCATCATTATTACAAATCTATAACTTTTGCCCCAAGGTTTCAATCAGTAGCGACCAACCCAAAGTTACATGAAGTGCCTCACATAACGATATTACTTTCGTTAACACAGCAATCGCTTTGGCTTCGGGAAATTAAAAAAACTCTGGTATGTGACGCAGAATGTATATTAAACACGATAACTCCAGAACGACATAACCTAGCAAAATTATTTTCTCGCCAGATTGTGTGTAATATTATTGCAAAGAACTAAAAAACTTTTGGGCGAGTTTGGTCGATTTTTCATGTATGTGGTTGTAGATTTGAGCTATCAGTTTTCTTCTTCCTCTTATTATAGGCCATTGGCTTATTTTAACCAAAAACTGGCCCTATGAACCCTCTTTACTCGTATTTTGAGTAGGTGGCTAGCCTTGTCCGTCGAAATTGGGGACGAGTTCCCTTATTAGGAGTTAACGACTACCACAGGTGTTAGCATGGTAGCCGCAGAGCGTACGATTTTTAAAATCCTTCTAGGGTCGCCGGGAATCGAACCCGAACCTGCCGCGTGAGAGGCAAGCATTTGCTCGCTGGGCCACCCGCTCACCTGAGCTATCAGTAATATACGTTAAGCGTTAAGCCTGAAGTCCTGTGACGCCGCGTTGTATTTTTGGCGTTCCTTTACTAGATTGCGGCTTTAGATTTTGCTCCCGCATCTCTAAAATTTATAGCAACGTTCGCATCTTTATCTTTACGATCGTTGCCTCTAGGGAATTTCAATTTTAGAATGCGCAAACTTGGAGATAACAACGGTCCCCAAATTTGAAACTTGAGTGTCCTTCCTTCTTCTGCTAACCCTGAGAGAGAGCGGCCGATACGGGAATCGATCGCGACTCTGAGGGGATCTGCTTCACTCGATTTCAAAGTAAGCCTTGCAAATTTGCGATGTTTAAATATGCAAGCTGCAAGTATCACCACGGCCCGTTTTTCATCTTTGGGTAAGCTCATTGGAATTATTAAGTTTCCGTTTTAATTGATCTCTTTCTGCGGCATTTTCTTTCTGCGGCATCCTCATTATACGGCAACTCATGTGCTGAATATCCACTACATTTGCCTGGTGCAAGCTTATGGCGATGTGCCGGAATACAATTTCCCGGGACCCCTTAGGCCCCTGAACACTTACGATAAGTTTCCAGTCGCATTCCTGAGCTGAATATGCATTTTTTGGCTGATTTATACCTATAAGAAACCAATGTAGGAGTGCTCCAGAACACCGCAGTTAGTACACGCTCATTTTGCTAAAGTTAAGTAAAATTGTGTTGACGATACAGGCAGTTATGCCAATGACAAGTTATGCGTCGATCTAAAACAAAAGCATTTGGTTATCAATCAAGCGCGGATTATGCAATTTATTAGCTTTATTATCGGTCGCATTAGCGATATCAATAGGGAATCTACTGAACTCACGCACCAAGCGTGTACATGCTACGATACAGTTTTCTGTAATCCGACTTTGATCGCCCGGCGATTTAGTTCAATTTTATCAGCTTGCATAGGCGGCGATCTTTTATCAGCTCAGCCGATAAGATGTTTGGTGGCGGGCTGGATTTTAACTTGTTGTTTTGTCAAACGTTGTTTCGAATTTTAATTACTATTATATTAACTGTTTAACATTATAGTTTGTTGTTTGATCGAATGTGTTAACGTTTCAAATGTTTTTGCGATTTGGGTTTAATTCCAGTCATTTTAGTTACAGTTTCCCACTGTAGAGCGCCCGGTTTTACCTGGATTTATTTTTGTCAATTTGTTTAATATTTCTTGTTTAATTACGATTAATAATTGTGACACTGGTTAGTGACGATTAAATCTACTTACTGTTACTGGTATACTTTCTTTTTTATCTGTACTTACGACCCTTCATGAACTTGCTCGTTTTTTTATATTTAGGTTGTTGAAACAAGAGGCATCCAGAGTAGCTGGTGAATTGATTTGTTAGCTAGACTTGTATTTTTGTTGTTAATAACGACTAGCGCCCGTTTGTATTAAATGTATGCACTGTTTTTTGTAACTTTAAGAACCGCAGCCTGGTCCTTATTCACAACACATGCTGCCGAAGATTTTACTAGCCAAGGCTGTGTTCACCCCTCGTCTGAGGGTGGTACAGTCGCGAGTTCAAATTTCGGTCCCGGCAAGTTATCGACAAAATGCGGTTGCAAATTTCAATAGCTTGTCACCTTCAAATCTGAAATCCCTCATTATCAGCGCTCTTTGTCCCACCCACGCTTTCCGCCAATTGTATTGGTAAATCACTGACTCGATTTTAAATGGATTTCCTACGTCTAGGCTTTACAATCATTGGTTTCCGTCTCCTTTACGAGTATGATAACGGCCATTCCACATTAAAAGCACCGGTTCAACAGATTACGAAAATTAAATGTGTGTTAAGAAGTGTCCGTCCCAAAAACCGCATGGTCTTGCACCGTCTCATCTGGTTCTCACTTCGAAAATTTGCCACAGGCACGACTTTTTAATTTCCTTTTTTTAAACAGGCAAGCCGGTGTCATTGTACGTTCTTAGCGATTTGGTAAGCGAGTGACTTTACCATTTCCTCTTCCTCTTCCTTCAATTCTTGCTTTTTAGTAGCTCTTGTTCTAAGGTTCTGAGAGAAACGTCCGATCATGCTTTATATTTTCCTTAAGGAAATGTTTGGACGAACTTTAATTCCTTCAGACGAATGTTCTGAGAATCTTTAACCTTGACAAGAAATACAAACGAATTTAGATTTATGACCGTTTTAATTTAATTTTAATGCACCATAATTTTTGTAAAAATAAGATAATATAACTGTTATAAATTTAATAGAAAAATTTGTAAAAATAATCGTCTTAAGGTTAAGGTAGTTTCATCCAATATTGCTTCAGCATCCAAGCAAAGGTCAAAGAGTTGACTTTAGAAATACCCTATATACTATCGAAAATTAGATATGCAGACCGCATGTCAACATATTTTCAGCAATCCACGGTTAAATGCCGTTGTCACCATCAGCTTGTCAGTTATTTAATTTAAATTGAAGATAAATAATGATTCCTTTTACGATATTGCTGTTTAAATTAAAATCGGCGGATTCTTTCAAATGTAAACTTATGACGGCGGTACTTTTATGGCCTGTTAAGTATGCATCACTAATACTAATAATTATGCATAATGAAACGGCCGCCACAAATTATTCCTGATAAATCTAAGCGTTGTGCAGTACAAGCGAAAGCAATAAATTGGGAAATATTTAAGCTCAAACACATAACAACTACAACCTCTCAACACCACAAAACTTAAAACACTGCATAATCATCGTACAAGCCAGGAAGATATCTATTTAAAATTTTGTTCTGGTTGTTTACGATTAAAAGTTCTATAGGTATAGCCTCTTTACGCACTTGCGTGAATTTGGCTTTTACGAGAAGAAATTCTAAAATATAGGTACTAATTAATGCTTGGACTAAATTAAATTTATTTTTACTCAAACTATCAAAGCATACATACAGGTACACTTGCACTTATTAGTAAACAGTGAAATATTAGGGCAATAAAATATATGCAAAAAAGCATGTATGCACGTAAAATGAAGAACAGAATAGAGCAGAAAATCTCAGAAATGGAAGAACAAGATTTAGAGAATGAAAATTCTGCCTAGAAACCTGTTAGTCTTATGCTTATCTCATATAGCAGAACGATGACAACACAGAAGTTCATCTCATATCGACAGCATCAGAAAAGTTAATAACGGCGTCTTCTTCCAAAAATTGTGCAGAGTATTAGAAACATATCGTGTGAGCAAACAGAAAGTTCATCAAGTGTGCTTTTGGAATTTTGAAGTCATGTGTATTAAACACCAGAATATATGACGCTGTCATTTGACATTTGTTACAAAGCGAAGTTACGAGTTTCTTCTACTTGTTGTTCTGCATGCTTTGGAAATAGTTCCATCACGTTTATTATTGGAAATCTTGATCACGTTGCGATATTAATCACTGCTAACCACTGTCTTTAAAATGTCTGACAAGGATTAGGTATAATTTTCTGGTGTTATAATACTCATGACTTCAAAATTCTAAAGTGTAAACTCCAAAATCCAGTTTCTTCATGATCGGGGAGTTGTTGGCTGGAAGGACCAATGTTAATTTCCCATGGTCCAGTTTGAAACTTAGACTTTTATAGTATTGTAGAACCAGGTTATTTCTTGACAGGAGATGGAACTTGTTGGTAGCTATAAGATGTAACGGGAGTTGGCCAGGCCTAACCAACCCTTTACAGACAATTTTCGCCTTCGCCTATCGTTACAAATGAATACACTTTAATTGTTTAAAGTATATTGATTTAAATTAATAATACAAAAGCTTATATACAATTGTGTGTCGTGTTTTTTAACCTACTATTCACAAACACGATCGTATGCACTTAGTACAGCGTAATTATATACATTGTTCGCAATTCGACCTACTACACTTCGCGTAATGCAAACCTTGTCGAAATACTCGCTGTAATAATTTGTAATATGACCTAGTGCGTTGATAAAACTGCCGAGTTTTTGTTTACAAACACTTAACTGGCACGCTCAAACTAGTTCCTGTAACCTAATTACATGCACTGTTGTATTTATACAATTTCAGTTCATTTTACACTTTTTGCTAAAACTATGGTCAACCAAAGTTTGAACACAAAGGCATCTTTGTTAAACTTTCTTTTTCCTCATACTATACAAGATCAAACCCATATACATAAACAACAGCAATCATTTATAGGAGGGGCACTAAACAAAAAATCTACCTATCCATGGAAATAAATGAATATTATACAGATGAAGTTTTCACGATGTACTGTTTTGTCAAGTAGCTGTCACATTATTACAGTATTTATGTTACTCTTATTGTTACATTCGGTTCAAGACTTAACTCGCACTGCTTTCGTTACTCATTTACTCCACTTTGTTTTGCAATCAACTATAAAAAATAACTTCGTTTTGATACTATACAGAAGTGAGAAGCCAGGCAGCGCAGTTGGGAAAGCGCTAAACTTGCATTAAGTAAATCCTCGGTTCGAAACCCGCGGGGGCCTACATTTTTCCGCAGAGTTGGCGATTTCACATTCACAGTTGGGCACAAAATTAGCTGTGTTGTACTCAGAGCCACAGACCTAAGAAGTAGAGTAACAAAGTCAACACATCACCAAGACACACACCTCACACAATGGTTGCTGCGCCAGCACAAAAGGCGCTCTTCAACTTTGTAACCAGAGTCCGGGGAAAGTTGAGCATTGTACCGCTAGACGCAAGCGTGTAAAGCAACGTCTACACCGCAAGGTAAAATGAGGTTACCGACAATACATACATACCATACAGGGTGTCTCGAAAAGTTCTCCCGGCACTTAAGAATCATGCTCTTGAGATCATTTCAAGCAAAAAAGTTCATACGAACATGTGTCCTATTATCAGTATTGGATTGGTCGAGCTGGGCCACACAGTTGGCCGTCCAGATCTCCAGATCTAACTCCCCTAGATTACAACATATGGGGTTGGATGAAGGAGTTGGTGTACGAAGAGAAAGTAGAACCATGCCAGGCTCTAGTTCAGCGAATTTTGAACGCTGCAGCACAAATAAAAGCAGCCATGCTAAGGTCATGAATGGAACGCGTGGTATTCACAGGCGTGCGGCTAAATGCACTGAAGTAGGAGGTGGAATTTTTGAACATCTATGACTACGTTCTTTTAAATTATTAGTCTGCAGTTATTTATTTTGTTATTTTTGATGAAAATCATAATTTATACACGCTTTTATTTGCAGACGACCTAAAGTCTCACCAGTAGACTAAAATACAAGGTGCTACCCAAAATTTCAGGAAATTTGGTCGTAATAAGTAACTTTTTTTCTAGATTGGTTGCACCTGCTTGGATCGCATCAATCATATCAGAGCTATATCTTTGCAACCAAAGTTTTATCTGCACATGCGTTCAAAGAAGACTATGTCTGTGTAACCAATTCTTCCAGAGCGATTTATACACGTCAGACAAAACAAAGAGAGGCTTATGCTTTTAACGTAGATTGCACTAAGATTGGGTAGAAATTGGCAGAGTTCCTGTCGGCCTTCCGTCGACCACAATCTAACTTAAACCGTACGGAACTGCCTTCGGCAAAACTGCCCATCAAGAGAGGTTCCATAAATGACATGCAATGTTTTCCGGGGTTTTGGTACTGACGGTTGTCTAGAACGTTCATCACCATCGGTAGATGTTTCTTCTCCCTTTAAATATCTACAGTACAAAATGTTGATTTGCTTTATAGCAATATAACCAAACGCTCTTTATGGGTTCTATAGTTTTTGTTACGTGTAAAAAGCATAACTTATCATTAGAATTTAATTTGTGCATAATTCTTGGCCATGTAAACGCTTCTTTATTTAAACACGCTCAGCGTGCTAATGCAGCTTTATTATCCGCTCGCGATTATGTGGTAATCTGCTTTACCGGCAGGCTTCAGCAGTTGTTTCAAGTCGTTCGTTTTGTTTTCTTTTGTTTTTCTCTTGCAAAAAGTGCGTCAGCCTGCAGATTTTCCTGTGATACTTTACATTCCAAGTATCGCCATTAGTTTCGGGTATTTTGAAGACTTCCTTCGTGGAAGCTTCGCTCAATGCGGATACTGTGCTTGGACACATATGTGGGACAAATCCGTCCGCATTTTTTCCGCTTTATTTATTACAGGATTGCTAGCCGTTCTGGCCATTTCCTGTAATTACAGGGTGATTGAATTAATTCATTTTCGATTTTGCTAACGTAATGCAATTAGCTGAATTTCGTCCTGCATTTTTAGCGTCACTCGGGAGATACAAAACGTTGGCGATACAGCTTACTTGAGGAAGCGTATTTCCTCCAAGCGTCACCCGAGAGTTGTAAACACTTTAGCGATCTCACCTACTTAGTAAGACAACTCTGCTTCTGGACGCCTAGCGCTTGAGTGCTTTTCTGGTGACAGTAGTGACGTTTGCCAGCATTCCTCCACCAGCAGGAGCTGTAACAGCCCGTTTGGAGGCTATTTGATTCAACCCTCTTCAGAAGAACGATGCTCTCAGATAAGCATCGTACGACCTAATAAACTGTGGTAAGAATATTTGTACCGTAAGCGTTGTGAAAGAAACTGTAGCTGTTCTTAGTATGTAAATTTACATTTCACTGGTTTAATCTAAGATTGCATATTAAATTGTACTAATCATTCATATGTAAGCGTTAATTGGGGGTGCACTTTTGAAGTAAATAATGCCCTTAAAAATTATTGTACTGGCTGCTTTATGCAGTGTTGCTTAATAAATCTCATGCACTGTTTATACCGTTCATTGTCTGGTTTTATTACTGCCCCCTTCTGTATTTCGGATATTGTGTTATTGCTTGCTGCGATTAAACTGAATTTATAAGTTCTTGACCTATCTGACTATATTTGTTGTAATTTCAAAACGTGTTGGCGTATCATTTAAAGAACTACACACCGTCTCCAATGAGTCTAGGCGGCGAGCCCTCAAATATATTCGCGTAACCTTGCGGTATTTAAAAATATTTAGAGAACATATAGCTAACAAGAAGTGGCGATAGTATCTTGAGATTGATAAAATCTGATTGATATCCTTTATTTCTTAATTCATCCATTTCAGATGAAGAAAAATCGTGGCTCACACACTGGTCGTACTGTTTGCCCCTTCTAGCTGTAAAAGGTCGTACTATAGCTGTACACTATTTAAATGCTATAACTTTTGGATACCACCAGATTTTTATGAGAAACTAATACACACTGAGTCATAAATTGCATCATTTGCTTCTTCTAGCGATGGAAGGCCGTACTACAGCCGTACGCTGTGTAAATTCTACCAACTTTTGGGTACCACCAGATTTTTATTAGAAAGCCGATTGAAGAACGTGAAAATGAGCCCATGGTGCTTTTTGTGTATTTTACCACAATACAAAATATTTATATACGAACGTTGCGGAAAAATTATTATCGACTAGGCTTGTCGTCCTTGCAACTATAGAAAAAGAATTTGAAAAGTAGAATGCTCGAGAATCGTCAATTATCATCAACTAGCCTTTAGTATCTATTTCCGAAGATATCCTGCTCATTTTGGATCTGCAATTGCTAACATTCAATGTTTTTATTTATCGTGTTGTTAAGGTGTCAACATTTTATGGAAAATAGAGTGATCGTTATGAATGACGAAAGGTATGTGACATTTTCCTATTCTTAAATGAAGAGCAATGAAGGTTTTTACACTTTGAATATTGATAATTGTCCAGATGAAGTAAAATCAAAACCTAAAGAGAAATTTGCCGACAAGGTCTTGGTCTGGTACTATATCTGAAGGCGGTACCTATTTCAAGACATTCCGTCTGACGAATGAGAGACGAACTTGTGGACGCAAGTGTTTATATTCGTGAATGTCTACCAAAAATGATTAGAATGATGAAATAATATTCTGGCCCGAGCTGGCTTCATATAATTATGCCAGAAGAACTCAAGACTGATTAACAGAAAATAATATAAATTTTGTACCCAGAGAGAGAAATCCTCTAAAGATTCTCAGGTGCTATCAATTGAAGGCTTTCGCACTTCTCAGAAGAAAATCATACGATAATGGTTGGAAAGTTCAAAACGAATCACAGTTGCATACAAAAATATTTTAGAAGATCCGGGAAGTAGATGTTAACATCGCCCAGAATCAAATGAGACAAGTGAGAAGAAAATTGCGTGCCATTGAAGATAATGGTCACCTATCAGTGCCATAACAATAGTTTTCTCTTAATTTTTAGCAACAACTTCTTATGTTATAGTTTCAATAATAATTTTGTTATTCTTCTATTTTTTGTATTAGGTCACAAAGTTACGTCTGTCGCCGTATAAGGTCGTTCCTTTATAGACCTGATGTCATTTTGAGTTTCTCAATTAGCTGTCTCATAAGTTCCATTTACATATAGCTTTTATATTTGGTTAATGTCTGGTCTATTATTTTCTGCAACATATTGTCGGTTTACTATTTAATACTGGCACATTTATCAACGGAAAAATATATATGTAATACATTGAAGATTGTTTCGACAACTTACCACAAACTAACAAAGATGTTACTTCCAGCAAGATGATGCGTGTGCACGCAATGCCATTTTAGTAAGGCAGTATCTAACCTATACTATTGAAAATAACTGTATAGAAATCCATGGTGCTAATTATATCATTTTCTCAAAGACCTTCGTACATAACTCCACTGGATTTCTTCTTGTGGATTTATATAAAAAATTCTGGCTTACTATACCTCGACTATTTTTCATTTAACCCCTTTTCTATCTTTGAATATAAATTTGGCATCCTGTATAACTTTTAACCTTAGCTATTTAAACAAATCTGTTTTATTGCGAAAACGATTACGAAGCATTAATGCTGAAAAACATCTAAATCTTTAGGTTAGTCCTGCTGCAGAAACATTTTAGCGCGGTTAATAAATAATTATTGTTACAACAACAATGTAATTGTGTTAATTTACATAGGGTTTTTATTTGTTACTTTAAGTCGACTGGGCAGAATAGTAAATAGTATCTGCAATTCTCAAATTTCTTCCTTTTTAGTTCCAAACAAAATTATGTTGATTTTATTCGTGCTTGAAATAGTTCGCCTAATAATAACTTCATTTTATTTGCTCTAATGTTGGAATCATACTATTTGAACGATTTTCTTCAATTATACCTTTTATATACTTAAGAAAAATAAGTCTGATGCTTTATCCAGCCAACTTTTATCATTATAGTCTGAAGTAACACATTTCTAGAAGCCTGTTTTTATTCTTTCGGAACATTTCAGGTGAGAAAAGCTCTGTTGAAATATTAAATTATTCCCACAATTTAAGGAAATTTTGCCCGAATAATTAAAAAGTATAATTTCCTAAAGATTTAAGTAACTGTCTGCAGTAAAATTCTCGTCATAAATGTATGCCCCACTTAGAGTATCACCTATTCAATCGACTTTTTTTAATTTTAAACAGATAAAATGTGGTAATTAAGACTGAGACAGAGCGTTCGTCAACTATATTAAGAGAAAACTATAAAAATGCATTTGTCGGTGGTACCTTTCCTAAATATTAAGCTCTTCTTTACGAAAATGTCGTTATAAGAGTGTTGATGAAGAAATCAACGATTTTTTTTTAATTTAAAACGACAAAAGAGTCATGAAAAAATATAACATTGTAATCTAGATAGTTTTTTAATTCACTAAAATCACAATAAAAAACACTAGACCATGCGATAAAATCATTTATTCCATTTTGAAACCATAATCTTCTTCAATGGCTGTCGATAGCGGGCGTAAAATGGCTTTTATTGCCCTAGGGCCTACAATGTCATATAGCAACACATAGAAACTATAGCACACCAAAATTCACAGCGCCAGCACAACCAACGATGACGCAGTAGTCTGTAGCCAAAATACTGAATCCTTAAATTTTATCCATTTTCAAGACCAAAATAAAATAAAACGCTGTATGTACCACATGTCTATATTATGTCTAATCACGATTATAGCTTTCGGAAATTTAAAGCTCTCTGCTTCGCGTCGCGCTTTAAACATTACCTGGTGCTATAATTTATTGATTAAGCCATTAATACATAAATAACTAATGTGGCGTCCATAAGAGAAAGATGCGACTGATGACAACTTCAGCTAGTTCGACATGCCAATAAAATTTCTAAAGTATATCATAAAATTGAGTTTTAACGTCGTTTTCACATAATTTATTTACGTTTTAATAAAAATGCCATTTTTCAGATATCTGAGTTTCTCTAAAATATTGATCAGTGCAAATTTGTTCCTATTTAAATTATATGGTGCTTCTTTAATCAACTGAAAAAGTTGAACGCGCTGAATATGTTGAATTCAAATTCTTGCTTTGTAGTGTGCCTTGAAATGCTTCTACAATGTAAATATATTCAAGGGCTACTTATGTAGCGTGTGAACACTTTTAAATTAATGATACATCGATACCTTACGTAAGCGTCAATATAAAATCTAACAATAGAATTAGGATCACTACAAAAAACTGAGTACAGTAATTAATTGTTTATTCAATTCCAAATCAACACAATAGAAATGTACGCTCGCCCATTGGCATATAAATGTATTACCACCAATTTTATCAGATCTCACAGTTCAATAAAAAGCCTGTTCGTTTATTTAAAACAATAGGCAGATAGCTATTATAGTGACTATTCAGTTTCCGATTACTGCGTTCTTAGATTCCAATTTGTATATCGCTAAATAGATTCTGATACGAACTAATGTTAATCATACAGTGATTCATTCAAGACAAAAGTTTAAATTGTAAATAAACATTGCTATTATGTTGATAAGATAGTCATGGATTATGAGTAATGCAGAAAGCTTCAATTAAATGGCGTAAGTTCTGACAATGAAAGTAATTAAATTAATCTTAAGCTGAATAAATTGATAGAAAATTATTATCAACTGCGATGCTGCTGCTGCGTTGGTACCTTCTTTATTTGCCTGCATTCACGTTTACTTGTACAAATGATTCCAAACCGATGGGGAAGGCGTAAAATAGGCGGTTGTTACCTGCGACGTGAAAGTTGTAGACCGAGGTGCGGAGCACCGAGGACTCTAACACGACAAGGGCAAAGACGTGGTAACGCCTGAGGTGCATACAAAGCTTTATGTACGGTCGAAATTTTATTTGTAAAAGAAGATCACAAATACATATAAATCGTTGGAAATGAAAACAGGGCAATTCTTACAGTTGTTTTAGCTGAATATTATTTTGGTTTCCATTAATATGTATCTATAAATAATAACTAAAATGACGTCCACGGACGAAATAGTTATTTGTGATACAAGTATGTTATGTTATATTACAAATCATCACAAATGCCCAGAGTGGTCTTTCCTCGAGTGCATTATTTGTAATAACACACGCATGCCAAATTTTATCCCAGAACTTAATAAATACCAAAAAAGTATACATTTTGTATTGGCAATTGTGAAAAGTTAAAGTTACAAATTAATTGAGAGTGAGCTAAAGTATTTATAAGCCACGAGATTGAGTTAATTACTTACAAGTCACGTGTGGGTTATTTACTATCATCCACGATGTTTAGGGTAACGTGGGTTATGATATATACAAGCTAGTAATAGCCCAGTTTACTTGTTTAAAACGAACTAGTAAAACAGCATATTACTACTGAGTCTTGGATAAAAAAACTTTATCGCACGAGGAGAAAAAGATTTGCTTTACCCCTGAACCACAAGTTCTAAAAACGTATATTATTGATCGATCGTACATAATAGTAATAGTCCAAGACTGGTCAAATTACTAAAAATCTGTATATCATAGGTGTCAATTGATACGCTGGTAGGGTAGTTACCTTGCCTAAGGACGTAAGTCTGTTGCTTATGCCTCGTATTCAATAGCAATCAACTCCTTTTCTGTAAAATCAACCTGCCCCGCTACGATAGCCGGAGTGGAAAAATATTTTTCGACAATAAATGACATACCTACAGACAATATTTTGCGCTATTACTATGCGACATGGGAAATGCAGTAATAGTACTCGTAACACAAGTGGTTAATGTCACCTTGAGACGAAGCGTCTCAGAACATTTTTTGTAGTTCCAAGTCCATCGCAGGGTTGCTAGTTGACTTAGACTTTTATTATATCCCAAACACATTCTATGAGAGATAAGGAGGAATCTAGCAGGTTCCCAAATACTTTTATGTTGTAATTTTAGTATGCGATCGGGCATTGTCTTCTTGAATAGCATGTTCTTCTAACTCTTGAATGTATGACAACAAAACTAGTTCCAACACCATGGATGTATATGTTTTATTGGACTTTTTCCACTGTCTCGGATGTTTATCACACAACGTTTCGGGAGTTTCTGATCTACTTCCGTCCTCAGGTGTTCCTGATTAGTCCTAAGGACTGATTTTTGTGTCAATCAAATGGTATTGCAGTAAAAACGTGGTAAATAAGACACTATTCGTGAATCACCCTGTATATACAGAGTGCTCGGATTTCGTAGGAACAACATGGGTAACTTTTGTATTTGAAGAGATAGAGAGATGGTTAAATTAGAAAAAGGTGCAGGTTTGAGAGCTCATTAATAATCCATTTTCAAATTTTCTTGTCATGGCCCACTTGTTTAAAATTTAAAAAAAAACAAAATCTCCTAATTTCTTTTATATGCGTCACTTTTTTGTTACTTAAGATATTGAGATGCGATTTGAACTAATTTGCATGGTAATTTAAGTACTTTCATTGTCACTTAATAAAACCAATTTTATTTGTGCAAATTTTTAGTAATCTAACCAACCTCAAAATTTTTAATTGGTACCGGGCAATTTTTTGGTCCTTTTAAGAGAGGATTTTTTCTGAATGCAATGATGTATTACATGATATGGCAATTTCTTCAAAATATTGAAAAACTGCTCTTATTCTTTTTAGAGGAACAAATCACTAGTGACATGATCACAATAACTTTGTTTTTTGTTTATCACGTTATCTGCGAAATTATGTTTCGAAACAAAAAGCACTCTTATCATACGTGCCTGTCAATAGTGTCAGTGTGTTCCACATGTTTGACGTGTAAGTTCTACAATCTTGTAGCACATGATATACGTACAAAATACATAATATTTTTCAAATTTTCCATTAATAGTTGAAGTAATAACAATACAAACTTTGTAACCTCTGTAAGCCGACGCTATTAGTAGATTATTTCCACGTTATTATGACGGATTAATTTTGCTGCGTATCTGGAAGCCAAAATGTCGCCTATGGTCAATAATTTTACCTACGGGGTAGGTAAGTCACATAGTCAATCATGTCGATTTGGTGGTCGTTTCAACGTTAGCGAAATTTTCAAACGTTTCTCCAATGTCGATGCTTTCTGTTTGGCTTGGTAATATAAGCTCACTTCTCGTAAAAGAGCGTTGTACCACTACGATCATCCAAAGGTGCACTCATTTTTTTGTTGTAACTTTGTCTTTTAATCATAGGCGTTACAAACTTTTTTAAATGTCACTGTCATCACTTTATATTTAAAAGATTTGAAAAAAAAACGCCACTGACAATAGCCAGTTATCATATATGGAAAAATTAAGAAATTGCCTTAGTAACGAAAACCGTGCACCTTTGGATGATCGCAATTGTACATTGACTTCGCCTGATGCGTTCGTGG